>JAFVLL020025595.1:0-37816 GCA_021397915.2 Tor tambroides | reverse complement strand
TGTAAAATATACAGAATGCTACTGTTTTATGAAAATACAGTATAATACTGTTAGAAAATGCCTGTAAATTTACAGTAAAGTTTTACAGTGTAGTATTGTAGCTGCCGCCGGTGCCATGTTCTGGAGATGCTGTGTTTCGTTGTGAAAGTGAAAGTACTTTGTTTGGGCTTCCAAATGAGGACACAACTAGAAATCAGTGGTTAAGTTGTATTTACAACACTGTTCCAGAACAGTTCAAACCAAATATTAGAGTGTGTGCAGTGTGCAGCGGATTTTACAGAGGACTATTTCCTGAACCTGGAAGAGTAACGTTAGCCTACAATGCTGGCTTTCCAACTTTGCAAGGACAGTCTGACGCTTCTGACTCACAGCCTGTAAGTACGTTTCTGCTACTGACTATTCAAATGCGAGTTTTGAGTTGTGTGGAGTAGTGCTTGTTGTTTGTCCTTTCTCCAATCACAAATGCAGACATGGTAATATTTATGCGGCGTGATGCAACACGACGCGTAAAAAGACAGTATAAGTCATTATAATCAGTAATTATGTCCCCACTGGATGCAATAAATGCCTCGTTTATAATGGGTTTTTATTTGGATGCAACAAATGCCTCGTTTATAATTGGTTGTTTTTGTGTCGTCGCGCCGGGACACGGCATCACACTACGGTAAGGGGCGTAACATTTCCGTCACACGCTTGAGGTATTCGGCCAATCACAACGCACTGGATAGCTTGCCAATCAGAGCAGGCCTCGCTTCTCAGAACGATGAGCTTTGTAAAAATCGACATGTTTCAGAAAGGTGGGGCATAGAGGAGCAACAATAATGTACAGTATGTGGAAAATAATGTGTTTTTTGAACCTTAAACTGCATAAACACATTGCATTACACCAAATACACATAATAATGTTTTATCTTTTTAGCAACGAATGATGTAGAATGATGTAGTTCTGCTCAAACCGCTCCCACGATAGTTGATTGACAAGACCGTCTTACCTTAGACCCGCCCTGAGTGAACTGAGAGAGTGAGTATAAGGGTTTTTTATTAATCTTTGCAAATCGCCTTTCCTAATAACGTGCTAGTTAGCCAGTTTCGCGGCTAAAGTAAACAGTACTGCTCGTCACCCCACGGAAGGGAGGGGCGGGGTCAGCAGAGCTCATTAGCATTTAAAGCAACATGGACTAAAATGGCTTGCTAAAAACAGAGCTGATTTTCACATGCCAAAAAAGATGTTTTTTACACTACCATTGAGAAATTAACCAAATTATGTTATAGACTTTTCATTAAGACCCAAAAGAATCATATCAACTTATATCAAATGGGCATCCGATGATCCCTTTAAACACTGAACAAAAACCTTATATAAAGTACAACAAAAACAAAACAATGAAAAACTTACACTGAATAAATCTGATGAGCACAAGCTCTATTTCACTACATTAAGTGGAGCAGAAATTATTCCATTAATGTCTATATTTAGATGTCTTACACATAATTATTCTAATATGAACATACTGTGTGTACAGCCAAAAATATTTGTTCTTTTGCAATTAATATTAATAAATTATTTAAAGTATACAATAATAAATGATGCTGAATAATATACAGCAACTTCAGTGATCGATGAGCATACACTGTGTTTCAACATATACATTTCAAACTGCCAACTGCATGAATAAATTACCCAACATGATACACTATCCAAAATGTTGTCAAAAACTGTTTTTTGTAGTTCATTTATAGTATAGGCACCTCAAATATTCACAGATGGACAAAATAGTGGTGACTTTGTGGTTGTGGTGGACTTAAAGGAATAGTTCACAGAAAAATTCAAACTTGAAGAAAAACTGCTCACCCTCAGGCAATCTAGGATGTAGACGAGATTTTTTCTTCATCCGAACAGATTTGGAGAAATTTAGCATTACATCACTTGCTCACCAACGGATCCTCTGCAGTGAATGGGTGCCATCAGAGTTCAAACAGCTCATAAAACATCACAATAATCCATAACTAATGAAACCAAAGAGCTGTGTTTGTAAGAAACACATTTATCATAAAGGCATTGTTTTAAGGCAACTTTAAACCAATGCTTTTGGACAAATACCAATAGTCCAGAATCCATAATAACACTTCTTCCAATGAAAAAGTCCAACCCCTCTTTTCCTCACACATCAAAATCCACTGGCATGTTTGTTTAAAATGGTTTTGGTCTGTTTTTGCTTATAAACAGTGCTTGATCTGTGTAGATTTCTCTCCTGATTCAGACTATATGATTTTTTTCACTGGAAAAAGCTATTTTGGATAGAGGACTCAAAAGCAATGGTTTGAAACATCTTAATGATGGACTGTGTTTTGTTACAAACACAGCTTTTTGCTTCACAAGATGTTAATTGATGGACTAGAGTTTTGTAGATTATTTGTGGATTATTGTGAAGTTTTTATCAGCTGTTTGATCTCTCATTCTGACGGTACCCATTCACTGCAGAGGATCCATTGGTGAGAAAGTGGTGTAATGATAAATTTCTCCAAATCTGTTCCAATGACAAAACAAACTCATAAACATCTTGAATGACCTGGCTGAGAAGGAGCAAATTTTCATTTTTGGGTGGACTATTCCTAGTTTAAATGAATGATGCTTATAACAGGGCCAGGATGCAGATAAACAAAGTTGTGGGATAATTTCTGAATTTATATTTATTTATAAATGTTCAGTAAAACATTTATTACCTATGCGTAATAGGTAACACAGACACTCATGATTACTCTTAGAAACACACACCGGAAAACTATAGAGTGTTCATTTTAAAGCAGTATCATCACTCCCAGAAATGAAGAACAGAACTGAGCATTTAGAGACAAGGGCTGAACCTCTGATTGTACATCATGTGCTGATACCATTGTCTGTGTAAAAAAAAAAAAACCACACAAGAAGCTTTGAGCTCTGTGTGACCATTTTACAATAAAATAGTTAAAGAGATCATTAAGAAAAGGCTACAGATGTTCTTTTTATTGTCTTGTTTATGGTGAGACTGTGTTTGATCATTTATATGAAAGTGTGTGAAGGTACTGCTGTCTGTGTCTGTAATGTTAGCAAGTTACGCTCATGCTGTTCTGCTCTCTTATATAAGCAGTGAATACAGTATTATGTAATAAATTCCCACAGGAGAAATACACTCCAATACTTCTAAAGCTATACTTTATGTTAAAGGTACAAATGTGAGTATGTGTGTTTATGAGGGTGGCGAAATGAGGGATAATGCATAGTCAGCAGGTTCCAAAATAAGTTGTTTTTTTTTATCACCCTGAAGGGATTTATTTTGCAATAATGACCCGCTGACTATACACTATCCCCCTACATTTAGTTAAATGTATATGAAAATTTCTTTTGAAATTATCATGTGAGAACAAAGAGACACCAATGAATCCTTTGCAGTGAATGGGTGCCGTCAGAACGAGAGTTCAAACAGCTGATAAAAACATCACAATAATTCACAAATAACCAACACGATACCAGTCCATCAATTATTGTCTTGTGAAGTGAAAAGCTGCATGTTTATAAGAAACAAATCCATACATTAAATAAGGCATTTTAACTTTTTCCAGTTCTGGCCAAAATACAAGTCCATAATCCATAATAATGTTTCCTCCACTGAAAAAGTTAATTCCATGTTGTCCTTTCACATCAAAATCCACTGATGTTTGTTTAGAACCGTTTTGGACTGTTTTCACTTGTAAAAATATGCTTGCTCTGTGCGTATTTCTCTCCTGATTCATACAACTTTTTTCACTGGAAAAAGCAATATTATGGATATAGAGGACATTTTAGCCGGAAGCTATGGCTTGCTGCTTTTTACCTCACAAGACGTTAACTGATGGACTGGAGTCGTGTCAATTAATTGTGGATTACTGTGATGTTTTTATCAGCTGTTTTAACTCTCATCTGACGGCACCCATTCACAACAGAGAATCCACTAGTCAACAAGTTGTGTAATGCTAAATTTCCCGAAATTCTGCTCTGATGAAAAAAAAAAAAAAAAAAAAAACTGCTCTACATATTGGAGGGCTTGAGGGTGAGTAAATTTTCACATTTTCATTTTTCGGTGAACAATTCCTTTAAGCAGATTTTAGACAGGTTTCTAAGAAAGATTTAGATTTTAAAAACGAAATATAAAAAATAAGCTGAAATATATTAGAGCTTTTAAAAGACTTACAACACTAAGATCCTTTTAAAGAGAATCCACTATAATGATACCTTACTGATAAGGCAGTGGGGTTGCATACACTGTAGTAGTAAAGCAAGGTATTCACACCATACTCTACGATGGCAGAGAGAGCTCAAAGCACTGCAAATGAAAAGAAAAAAAAACCACATGCAAATAGAAAACCCCCAGCAAATTAAGAGAACAACTTCATCAGTTTGACAACACATTCGCTGCAAATACTCACGACGCGACCTACTACAGAAACGCGCTGCAAATACTCACAACACAACCAAATACAGAAACGTGCTGCAAATACGCACAGACCACATCGGAAATGTTTAAGGGAACTGCAACAAATGACGAACCTGGCTGGGACATGCTTAATGTCTACTCTGAAAGGTGAGATTTTTGTTTATTTTAGCATCCTGATCATATGATTCCTTAGATTTTTTGGATATTATTAGCCTAAATAAGTTGACAAAATATATAATTACTGTAACTGTGAAACGCTATGTAAACTATGTAAACTTACATTTACAAATTCCTTTAAGAAATTTAACCATGGTTTTACTATTAAAAAAAGGTTACTATAGTTAAACCATGGTAACCACAAAGGTTTTGCTACACTAACCATAGTTTAACCATATAGTCTTTATACAACTGTGATTATACAAATGGTAATCAATATACCAAAAACATGGTTATTACTATAAAACCATGGTTAATTTTCGTAAGGGTTGTTGGGGGTCCCCTTGAAACATTTCCATTGTGGTCTGTGCTACTTGTAATGCTTTTCTGTATTTGGTCACGTTGTCCGTAGCACCTTTATATATATATTTGGTTGTGTTGCGAGTATTTGCATCGCATTTCTGTTTTTGATTGTGTTGTGAGTATTTGCAGCGCATTTCTGCCAACATTTGGTTTTCAACCACTGAAAATGGGAATTATACAACAGTCTAAATATGGGGCCTCATTGAGGTCCCCGTATCTCTGGGACTGAATGATACAGAACCTTGAAAATAAAGATTCCAAAAGAAAAGTTTATTAAGAACTAGAATCTAATATTATATTGCGATATATTTAAGACTTCTTGAGTTATAAGCACACAAACTTTGGAAAAAGAATACTTATGGCACTCAGACAGGTAACTGTTCAATGCAGTTGTTTTGACAGAAGGAAACGAGATACATTTCTAGTTTCAACATTATTTGTTCTTCAGACATTCCTCTTTAAAAGAAAAGAATTATCATATTTTTGCAAAGTGACCCACATTTGGTTTTTGACCACTGAAAATGTGTACAATTTATCCATTTACTCCTGGAGCCATATTGAAATTTCATTATCTCTGGAACAAGCGGCAACCTCCCGGTCTCCGTTTTGAAACCAACACGGACATGATTTAAACTGCAATTCATCGACCGGCCACTAGAGACTGGCTCCAAAAGGGAGTCAGTCCCATAGACTCCCCATTTTAAAATGCCCAACTTTACAGCAGAAAAAAATATGTTTACAGCCTGGTACAAAAAGTGGTTTTGGTCTATATAGCTAATTTTGCCCTTCATGACAACTGTGAGGGGGGTGAATTTTTTTATAACTCATCTGTTTAAATTATATTAAGCCTTAAAGTTCTGCATAATTAAGGGCGTGGCCACTTGAGTGACAGGTGGATTGTCGCTGCTGTCACCACTGTCGAGCTAGGCGGGCGTGGTTTCAGCAAAGAGCTCCACCCACGTCCCGCCTTTCTGCCCATTTTCGATTATCCGGGAGTGATGCGCTTCAGAAACCTACGGGTGACATCACGGACACTACGTCCATTTTTGTTTACAGTCTATGCTCTGGAACTGAACCATATAGGGCCTTAAAAATGAAGATGCCAAAGACAAGTTTGTTATGACCCAATATCTAAAAGGACATTAAGATATATTTAATACTTTTTGAGTTACAGGTCTTCAAACTTTGGAGAAAAAACTTGAAAAGTGCTCTTTCCCCATTTTGAATGGTCACCATTGGCACATAATGCAACAAAGATTGCTAAATTCAACAGATTTTACTAACAGACCTACCAATCTCTGTAAAAGTCATTTTTACCCCCCTGTAATTTGGCTCTGAATCTCAGGTTTTGACTCCCCTCAACAAAATAGTGGATGTCATCCTTGACATTTAATATTTTGGCTTTCATAACTATACATGTTTATCTTTCTTCAGAATAAATATTAGCAAAATCAAACATTTTAGCCGTGGACCTCTGGTTAAGTTGACACGGAATGACCCACAAACATGACTACACAGATCACATGTCAAACATGCTGTGCACAGTCTATAACAACATTAACAGTATCATTATCACTAACATCTCTGCCAGCTTGCCTCAGGCTCAGAATGCAGCAGCATCATAGATACTGTAACTATATCAAAGATTTGTGAATAAAGCAAGAGACCAGCTACGTTCAGAATGAATTACTTGCATACTGTTAGATATATACACTAGAAATAGTATGTAAAAAAAAAAAACGGTGGCAAATGTTAAGGTAACTTTACAAGGTTTCATAAGTTCAAGTTAGTTAATGCATTAACTAACATGAATTAACAATGAGCAACAAATTTGTTACAGTTTTAATTACCTTTGTTAATGTTAGTTAAAAAAATACAACTGTTCATTGTTAGATCATGTTAGCTCAGGTACATTAAATAATATTAAAATATACAACTTTTAATTTTAATAATGAATTACTAAATGTTGGAATTAACATTAACTTAGACTAATAAATGTTTTAGAAGTATTTTTATTGTTAATTCATGTTAACTACTGTAATTAGTTACTGCAGAAATGGCAAGGGTGGTATGGTAGTATGCTATTCCAATCATAGCTAGGGTGTGGGAACATAAAGGGAAGTGGATGGGAACATACAGTTCCCGCACACAAAAAAAATGGATCAGGTGTTTAGAGCTTGATGAGAGAACAGAAGGCGGTCAGGCATGAACATTCATATCATATAAACATATCATTTTTAACAAGATACTTCACAACCATAATATTCATTAAAAAAAAGAAACGCATGATCATTCCAAGTGTTTAATGCTACAGTAAGACTCTGGCTCTAATACTGAGGTCGTTCTGCCAAGCTATCCATCCCAGAGGTATTGATTCATTTGAGTTTGAATTAGGAGTGTAAAAGAGGTATGAGGTCAGCATTTTCTCACTTGCATGTGTGTGTGTGTGTGTGTGTGTGTGTGTGTGTGCTATTCTTGAGCTGTTGCCGTCCTGAGCATTATGTCCTCTTTCTGTGTTGCCCTCCTTTAATATGTATGAAAATATAAGTGTCTATTTATATGTCAATCCATACCTGTTCCCGGGTAGAACTTTGTGCAATTTCCATACTTAATGTCCTCTTGCTTTACATCAAACTGTGGCAAAGCAATCTCATCCATCTGAACAGGGTCTCCAGACTGCCACATAAACACCAGATCCTTTGTGGTATAACCAACTACATACACACACAAAAAACACACAACCTTAACATTAACATGTCACCTCATCCTTATTACCATCTCTTAAAATAAAAATAAAATTTGGTAGTTTCATCCTATTGCAGGAGTACTAGTTTGTGTGAATATGTGTTTATTTCACTTACAGCTCTCTAACTGCATCTTGCAGAGCTGGGTGTCCATTGGAAACAGTGTTAGATCCAGAGGGCAAGAAAGAGTGACAGACAACCTGAAAAAAAGAGAATTTACTTGAATACAGTTTTTTTAGAATTTAGAACAGACGGTATGTGTGCGAGAGAGTATGTGAAGAGAGGACACGCACACACACTGCAAGGTTCATTAGTCTTGGGTGCATGTGGAGCAGCAGTAGCATATATGAGAGAGAGAGAGAGAGAGAGAGAGAGAGTAAAGAAGGCTGACATTCTCACTCCAAGGCTCTTTCACACATGCACACACACATGGAAAAGCAAAGATGTAGCATATTCTCTCATCTGCCACAAAGACCCTTTCAGCTTGAGCAAACGGCCATAGCTTCAAACATCCTGCTATCTAAATATGCTGTGGTTAAGAATCAGAACAGAATAAATAGCAAGAAAAACAACAAGATAAATATTTAGTGAAAAAGTGTCAAATGATGTGAATACGAGAAGAATCATTTCAACAGCTCTTTCAGCGAAGCAAATGTAACAAGGACACATTGCCAGAGGTGCAATAAGCATTTCATATTTGTGAAATAAATAAACTCCAGGGCCAGATTTGAAATGGAGGGAAATAGCACTTTAAAAACTTGAAATTGAAACGTGACACCCTTTTATGTTTCTATTATAAAAGCAGTATGAACAGTTTTCTTCATATTAATCTCTTTATATAGCTACACTGTTTAGGGCTAATTTTAATCTACTGCAAACCATCTGGTGAATAATGCATCAAGCACTGATATTCTTTGATACGCATCTCTAATCTTTCTGAAACATCATAAAGAGATCAGATAAAAAATTCTAAGGATGGTGACTACTTTAAGACTGCTTGGGAAGCCTGGCTTACTTTAAAATTTAATCACAAAATGCAGCAGTGTCATTCATCTACACTGCCATTCAAAAGTGTAGGGTCGGTAAGACTTTTTAATGTTAAACTCTCTTATACTGACCAATGCTGCATTTGTTTGATTAAAAATACAGTAAAAACAGCAATACTGTGAAATATAATTGCAAATTAACATAACTGTTTTCTATTTTAATATATTTTAAAATGTAATTCATTCCTATGATAGCAAAGCTTAACTATTCAGCAGCCATTACTCCTATCTTCAGTGTCACATGATTCTTCAGAAATCATTTTAATATGATGGTTTGATGCTAAAGAACTACTATGTTGCTTGGCTACTGTAAACGGCCTCATGAACTATATTACATGGTGGATAAATTGATTATTCGGATTAGTATTATTAATAGCAAATAATTTAGGGAAAACTATACACTGAACATTGGCGTTTTTATTATCATATTGCCACTGTATTATTGAAACAATAAACTGCATTACGCATTTTTATCTAGAACATCCAAAATATGAACAACCCCTATATGTAATAACGCAGGTCTCTTGGGGCTTATTAAACCAAAGCAGCAAAATAATTTGATTTCCATATACAGTATAATGCATACTTTTGTATGTTTGCATATTTGCACTACAGAGCAATGCAGTACATTTTACTACCATGTGAAAAGTTCTTTCTTTTAATGCTTTTACTAACACTGTTATTTATTTTTATTTTTTTTATCAAAACTGTTAAATATCTGACCATAGATTACCTCATGCTTATGAGGACGTCTCCATTGCGGAAAATGAATAGGAGTATGTTTTCCTGCGTAACGTCGTGAAAATTAGCATTTTTTTCATTGGCGAAAAACAGATCTGGTTTCCACAGGCACTGGAACATTTTTGGATCAACAGTCAATGCATCCGACTTAAAATCAGCTGGCAAACGTAGCCGTGGGTCATTCCAGCGCTGGCGCAGGAATATATTAACACGGTAATCCTGGAAATGAAACATACAACTTGTCTTGGTACAACATAGGATAAAAACAGACAAATATATTTTAAAATCAATCAAAGATATGACATTTAACAAGACTGTGTGCATAAATGAGTAATACGAAACAAAAAAAAGATGCAAAGAAAAGATATGTAAAAACAGTTAGGCGTGTAGAATAAATGGATAGTACATTGAACACACATACTAATGTTTTTTTACAAACCATTGTGGTCTCCTGGATTGACCCAAAGCTGTTGATAAAGATGTTCACCTTATCCTCCACTGGGATACCTGCAAACACATGATAGTATGTCTTTCAGAGGAATATTATCATGGACATCAGCCGTGTGTGTAGAATAAAAGATGTGTGCTATTCTCAGATTCCCCAAAGTGCGAAATAAATACCCTCAAATGTGAGCATATTTTGTGCTCTGTTGGATGTGAGAACTCGGGACCGTAGCAGATGCCCATTGATCTAATGGAGTTTCGTTCTGACATATTCTTATTCCACTGGGTTCGGAATGACATAGTCTAACTCCACAGGGTCTTGTGATCCTCAGCAGTACCACGGAAGAGAATTTCCAATTACTCTGTACAATACACACTCTGCCATTCTCTGACACTGTGATTAAATTATCATTCTAATGAGGTCATCCATTATGTTATTTGTGACTTTTTTGTGAAAAAAGAGCAAGCATTGAATTTTATAGCTGTCTTATGAACTTGCTAGAGCTCTGAGAGGTTTGATAATCAGGGTATGACACGAATACTAAAATGCTTCACTAAAGTATATATATAAATATTGATATATTTAAATCTAAATAACTAATATATTAAAATCTATTTAATCTTATTTACAGGATATAAAATTTAAATTTACTTAATTTTTATTTTGCAAGTTTTTGCAAACATATTTTTTAAGTAAAATTTAAATATGGAATTAAGTAAAATCTTACTTAACCAAGTGGTTTAAGTGGTTAACTAAGTTATGTAAAATTAGCAAAGGAAATGAGTAAATGTAACATGGCCAGGTAGAGTTTGAGGAGTAATTTCTACTTAATTATTTTAAGCTTACCCTGCAATACTCAAGTACATTTCACTCAGTCACGGTTTGTAAACTTTACTCAAACAACATAGCGTTGAGAAAAAAAATGCCTATAAAGCATGTGGTTAGGTTTCAATCACGTATGTAAGCAAGTAGACAGCTCGTTATTCATTTTAAAATAATATGTTGACTCAATACAGTTATTAACTGAATGAACACAGAGACCTGAATACTTGGCACATGATACACAGTGACGGTGACAATAGTGTTTGAGTATGTATGGGTCATTTTAAAAAACTTGAACTCCAGATGTCACAAAACAGCAAGTTACTTAACCTAACAACAAAAGCAACCATAAAACAGTGTAAATACATCTCGAAAATAGCAAAAAATTTAACCTTATTAATTATTCATGCCCAAGTGCATGATGGGAACAATGGGATCATGATCATATGTGCTTAAATAATCTTTGTAAAAATAACAAACAATTCCAAGTAAAATATACTTATAAGTTCAAACTTTAAATTCTACAAGCTTAAATTGAGTACTAATATTGAATTTACTCTTTTTTTATTCTTGCCTGAACTAAATTGTTTAATGTAGAAATTACATTTGTTTTTCTGTAGTATTTACTTCACCACAAAATCATTTTTATCAGTGCTAGTGCACTTAGGACAAAAGCTGCTTTAAACGCAAAGGATAGTCACACCAAATGTTGATTTAATTTAGTTAATAGAAGTTAATAAAGAAAATCTGTTTGTGACATTAATTTTGACAGTATCCTCATTTTACAGCATTTTTACACAAGGGCCTAAAACTTTTAACAGTACTGCTTTGCAGGTAGGTTTCTTGAAGCATCTTGGAGACTTTGCCACAGTTCTTCTGGATTTAGTCTGTCTAAGTTTGATCTGTTTCTTCACGTCATTCCAGACAGACTGGATGATGATGAGATCAGATCTCTACATGGAGCACTGGCTGTTCTAATAATTTTGGCCACCACTATATATATATATATATATATATATATATATATATAATGCCTAAATTGGTTAAAATAACATGTAACACAACATAACATATTTTGGTAGCACTTTACAAGGTTCAATTCATTAACATTAATAATACTTTTTAAAAAAATATATATACAGTGAGGGAAAAATTATTTGATCCCCTGCTGATTTTGTACGTTTGCCCAGTGACTAAGAAATTATCTATAATTTTAATGGTAGGTTTATTTTAACAGTGAGAGACAGAATAACAACTAAAATATCCAGAAAAAAAGCATTTCAAAAAAGTTATAAATTGACTTGCATTTTAATGAGTCAAATAAGTATTTGATCCCCTATCAATCAGCAAGGCTCCCAGGTGTCTTTTATACAGGTAAGGAGCTGAGATTAGGAGCACTCTCTTAAAGGGAGTGCTCCTAATCTCAGCTTGTTACCTGTATAAAAGACACCTGTCCACAGAAGCAATCAATCAATCAGATTCCAAACTCTCCACCATGGCCAAGACCAAAGAGCTGTCCAAGGATGTCAGGGACAAGATTGTAGACCTACACAAGGCTGGAATGGGCTACAAGACCATCGCCAAGCAGCTTGGTGAGAAGGTGACAACAGTTGGTGCAATTATTCGCAAATGGAAGAAACACAAAATAACTGTCAATCTCCCTCAGTCTGGGGCTCCATGCAAGATCTCACCTCGTGGAGTTTCAATGATCATGAGAACGGTGAGGAATCAGCCCAGAACTACACGGGAGGATCTTGTCAATGATCTCAAGGCAGCTGGGACCATAGTCACCAAGAAAACAATTGGTAACACACTACGCCGTGAAGGACTGAAATCCTGCAGTGCCCGCAAGGTCCCCCTGCTCAAGAAAGCACATGTACAGGCCCGTCTGAAGTTTGCCAATGATTCAGAGGAGAACTGGGTGAAAGTGTTGTGGTCAGATGAGACCAAAATCGAGCTCTTTGGCATCAACTCAACTCGCCGTGTTTGGAGGAGGAGGAATGCTGCCTATGACCCCAAGAACACCATCCCCACCATCAAACATGGAGGTGGAAACATTATGCTTTGGGGGTGTTTTTCTGCTTAGGGTAACAGGACAACTGCACCGTATCAAAGGGACGATGGACGGCGCCATGTACCGTCAGAGCCAAGGCATTGAAAATGGGTCGTGGATGGGTATTCCAGTATGACAATGACCCAAAACACATGACCAAGGCAACAAAGGAGTGGCTCAAGAAGAAGCACATTAAGGTCCTGGAGTGGCCTAGCCAGTCTCCAGAACTTTATCCCATAGAAATCTGTGGAGGGAGCTGAAGGTTCGAGCTGCCAAACGTCAGCCTCGGAACCTTAATGACTTGGAGAGGATCTGCAAAGAGGAGTGGGACAAAATCCCTCCTGAGATGTGTGCAAACCTGGTGGCCATCTACAAGAAACATTTGACCTCTGTGATTGCCAACAAGGAATTTGCCACCAAGTTATTCTGTCTCTCACTGTTCAAATAAACTTACCATTAAAATTATAGACAGATCATTTATTTGTCAGTTGGCAAACGTACAAAATCAGCAGGGGATCAAAAAATTTTCCCTCACTGTATTTTGTACATTGTCTATTTTGTATATTTGTATATTATTCTTTTTATTATCTGTGTCTTGTCTTGTCACTGTCATTCTGTTGCACTGTGGAGCTTCTGTCACTAAAACAAATTGCTCGTATGTGTAAACATACCTGGCAATAAAGCTCATTCTGATTCTGATTCTGATTATATTTTTTTGGCCATAAATGTTTAATATTTTTGTGTATTTTTCAGTAAATCATTTTGGTTATTCAACCACTATAGCAGGGTTTATTTAGCAAGGAAAATGAAATAAAACATTTTTGTAAAAAAAAGAAATTATATCAAGGTAGTATATTGAAATTTCAGTACCTTTGAAGTTTGGTCGTATTCGTGAATCATAGGTCATCAACAAGCGGTTCAGTATGTTGCTGGTTGAGTTGGCTGGGACTCTGTCCAAGTCCTCTGCTGATAACTGACTGGCAATGTCAAAACAGACACACGCACACTATACTGGCAGTACATCACTTATCAAAGACATACTAGGACATAACTTGCCCTGGCAAAGAGTCAAAGCCTTCTCGGGTTCAAGAACTATTCAACACATCCTTCTTCTGGAATTAGGGCTGGGCGATGTGAGCAAAAATTCATATCTCTGTATGTTTTGGCTGATTTGCAGTATAAGGCATAAATCTCGGTATTTTATGCGCTTTTGTATTTGGGTTAAAAAAATCTGTATTTTACATATTATATATATTAAATAATTAAATATTATATTAAATATATATTATATTTCACATCCTGCATAATGTTGTCCAACAAAACAATGCATACTTCTGACAGCAAAATGGAAACATTTCCATGGCTTTCTAACATTTACAGATAGAGAATATACCGGTGAAATGTAAGTTATGCATTTAGGAAAACAGCACATCTCAGACACATTAAACAGCGCGAGTAGCATCTCTGCACACGCAGCCTTTCTGTCAGTCAGAGCCGCTTTAAACTATACGAAACTATAAACTATACTACTTAATTAGTTTTTTTTAAAGCCCTTCATATAAAGCTTGTCACATGTTTAGAACAAATTGGATTATGCACTTCCTCCGCTAGATATTTTTCAGATGCGCTCATATACTACTGTAGGCCTATATCAACATAAACAGTATTGCCTCATACCGTATCGCTTATAAAAATATATCGATATATCGTACAAACTCAATATACCACCCAGCCCTATCTGGAATAATGTCTGCTATCAGAAAACACAGTAAAAAACACAGACACTTATTCATGCTTAGTCATATAGGTTTGGACCACTGGCCCTGTCTATGGCCTAAGGCCAGTTTAACTGGATCTGTTAGTATGCAACAGAGAGTGTTGACAAGGACACAGCTGGTCCTGGAACAGTGCTAACAGAACCATCCAGTCTGGCAGGCTCCAAAATTTATCGCCAGACTTTCACTCTGCTTAACAGCACTGCAATTCTTCATGACTGACATCCATGCATCCTTGGCAACCTTAAATGATAATGGAATCAGCACACATATGTGTGTAACTGCCTGGGAGACTTACGAGGGACAGATGACTTGCTTGCCCTTTTTCCCCTTCTTGGGTTTGCCTCCTTCTTTGGCAGTGCTCTCTGCAGAGAACTGTACCAACAGCAACAACAAGATCAGCCCTTTGAGAACCATGACTGCACACCTGCAACTCACACAGACACATTAGTCAGCAAAAACACTTTTGAATGTAACGGTAACGGCATTAATTGAACTATTACATGAATGCCACCACAACATAAAACATAAGGTCAAATCTGGAATAAAGGAATGTGAAGATATTTATTTATTTATTTATTTGCTTGTTTGTTTGTTCACCCAATAATGAAAATTAGCTGAAAATGTACTCGCCCTAAGGCTATTCAAGATGTAGATGAATTTGTTTCTTCTTTGGAACAGATTTGAAAAACTTTAGCATTACATCACTTGCTCACTAATGGATCCTCTGCAGTGAATGGGTGCCATCAGAATGAGAGTCCAAACAGCTGATAAAAACATCACAATATGACTCCAGGTCATCAATTATCATGTTTTAAAGTGAAAAGCTGTGTCTGTGAGAAACAAATCCATCCATTATTAGTGCATTTTAACTTGTCGCTTCTGGCCAAAATATGAGTCCATAATCCATAGTAATGCTTCCTCTAGTGAAACAAAATCCTTCATTGTATTATATTTCGCCCACAAATATAGTCACTTATTTTCATGTAGGAGACCAAGGCTAGTTGTTGAGCTATTGAACATTTCGACTGTGATTTCCCAGGAAAATAGAAACAGTTCACTGAACACACGTTCACCTACGGGCAGGTTGTCATAGATTTTATGGTCTTGGTTGTCACAATGAAACATTCAATTGCCCATTATATGCTTTTCAGCTTAGATAGATAGATACATAGATAGATAGATAGATAGATAGATAGATAGATACATAGATACATAGATACATAGATAATTAAATTAGTCTTGAGCTACATGCTTGTAATATACGTACAGGCAGTGTTGGGCAGTAACTAGTTAGTAGTAACTAGTTACAGTAATAAAATTACTTTTTGCAATAAATAGTAGTGTAACTAATTACTAATAAGATTTCAGTAATAATATTACAGTTACTATCCATTAAACAGCTAGTTACTTTCAATGCCTCAACCCTGATTTGAAGTCCAACAACTACTGATTTGAATCAACTACTGATTTGAAGTCCAACAATCCAATAATTCCTAGATTTATTTTCATAATTTTCACTATTTGCACAGGCACATGAAGTCACCAGTGCAGCAGGCACATGGAATATGAAAAAGCTTACATTCAGCAGATGGAAATATTGCCATTACATTGATTTTGTCAGGAGAAAATACGTTCTGAACACTGATGTAAGTTGTGGCATTACTTTACTCTGGCATTACATGGCTTGCCCACCCACATTCCTCTGATCCTGATATAAACTGTATAAAATCATTTTAGGGAATGAAACATTTTCTTATGAACTTATATGATTTCTTCTGATAAAATACATCATGGAATATAATCGTATATGGGTATAACAGAGAAATTAGAGCTACAATTAGCTTCAAGCTACACATGACAATTAATGAGATTAATACAACACTTTTACTTAAACGTTACTATTAATAACCACTGAGTGTTTGTAATAACTTCTGACTGCGATCCAGTGTGGATTTTGGTCAAATGATGAGGCAGAAAAATATTGTTAGTAACATTTTGGAACAATTTTATGGGGATGACTTATGTGGGGTGTGAAAGAAAAGTAATGTAACTAGTACGTAGTAGTGTAACTAATTACTGTTGCCAGAAAGTAATAGTATATTAGTAATATTACTTTTGAAAGGAGTAACTAGTAATGAGAAATATATTAAATTTTTTTGAGTAACTAGCCCAATACTGCATACAGGCCTATATTAAAGTGTTTGGTTTAGATGAGTATCATCAGAGAAATGTGTCTTGCTTAAACTCATTAACACATTCTC
Organism: Tor tambroides; assembly: GCA_021397915.2. Taxonomy (NCBI): domain Eukaryota; kingdom Metazoa; phylum Chordata; class Actinopteri; order Cypriniformes; family Cyprinidae; genus Tor; species Tor tambroides. The sequence continues at coordinate 20,956 of JAFVLL020025595.1, read as the reverse complement.
TTACAAAACCCCTGGAACAGCTTGATACTCGCTTGATCAGACCTTATAATGTGCAGATTCATTAGCCTAACGCTAATAAGAGCTCTCGCTCCAGCGGCGGACTGAAAAACACCCTGGGACAGAATCCAGCACTAGAGATCCGCAGTGGAGACACGAGAGAACACTCATCTCACCGCAAAACACTTCCAGACCTCCCAGCGCAGACGTATACAAGATGATAAATAAAGAGACCCTCGTAATAACTCACTGTGAGAACTTGTGAAATCATGTTGAACCGAAAAATCCGCGCGTCAGTGAGATCATATGTACATATTACAGTATAAAGACACGTAGCCTTACCTCATGAAGAAATCACAGCTGATGTTAGTGTCCCCCGCTCAAACACGCTTCCTGCAAACACACATGTCTGTCACTGCATGTACATCCACACTCGGGCTCAGTGTCGGTGTGTGTGATGGATTGCGCGTGGATGCACCTGTCCCGCTGCAGTGAGGCTGCTGCTGTTGTGCTCTCGCGTGATGAGGCACGCGCTGTCCCGCACCGGCGTCACTTTCTCTGCCTGGATTTAACTTACGAAACCTGCTGTGCTACTATAGCCTAACATTAAGTAATTCTGAAGATATAAAGTAACTGTATTTTGCAGAATCAAGAGCTGAACAAATAAAAGCTGTTAGCAGCACATAAAAAGCATAAGAGTGAAAGCAGCCCTCTGTGATATTAAGCGAGAGAGGCTTAAGAATTCACGAGATGTTAGTGGTTTTGGAAACAGCTCCTCCTCACCTCGATTTGTCCTTTGTGTCACATTAAATCACAGCCCTCTCTCTTAACAGATTTACACTCAGCCCACAGAACTAAATGAGGGCATGGGATGGGCTCGGGTGTGTGTGTGTGTGTGTGAGAGAGAGAGAGAGAGAGAGAAAGAAAGTAAGTGGCAGGAAAGATAAATGATCCCATGTGAGAATGGGAATAAGAGAGAATAAGATTCACACAAACAATATGAAGGTACACTAAGAATATGATGAATTATTTTTGAATATATCATTAATTTAAGATATATACGATAAATTTATGTAAAATTTTAGAAAAATTTGAAATCTTATTTAAATATTAAAATATATCTAATATATAATTGATACAGAATAGACTGATTAAATATAATTCAATGTTATATATATAGTAATACTATATATATATATATATATATATATATATATATATATATATAGTAATAGCATATCAATGATATATGTATAAACATATGAGGTATAATGACCGTGTGTGTGTGTGTGTGTGTGTGTGTGTGTGTGTGTACCAGTCATACATAATTCACCTCTGTCTCTCTCTCTCTCTATAGAAAATAATATTTAAATAATCTTTTTTAAATATATATTTAAATATATTATTGATAGAATTATGTATAATAATATAAGATACACTGATCAAATAAAACTCTTATTCTCTATCTCTATACATACATGAAGTAATAGCATATAAACCTTTGGTGCATAGGTGTGTAAAAGAACCCAGTACATATACAGCACAACTGGGAAATAAAACAATACAATTGTGTTTCAGAATTTGTGAGGCCATTCTGCTCACAGCATGGCACAACGCCAGCATGCTGCAGAGGAGACACACACAAACTCTGACTCTCACTCTCGCGCACGCACACACACACACACTTGTTCTGCTATCCTTGTGGGGACTCTCATAGGCATAATGTTGTTCTGCTGTACAGACCGTATTTTCTATCGTCCTACACCTAAACCTACCCCTTACAGGAAACTTTCTGCATTTTTACATTTTCAAAAAACTTCATTCTGTGTGATTTATAAGCTTGTTTACCCGTGGGGACCTCAATTTAGGTCCCCACCGTGACACAAGTCCCCATGAGGCTGTGTGTATTCAGGTCTAAGTCCTCACCAGGATAGAAAAAACAAGTACACACACACAGGACAGCTTCATGATGGTCTTTACGAATTACAAACTTACCTCAGCATTTCAGATGCTGTAAAACATCAGCTTTCACTCCTCTATCACACACACACACACACACACACACACAATCTTGTGTCAGATGTGGTAGTTTCACAGGTGAACTATGCTTTGAAGAATACAATTACAGAGAGTGACTATCACTCTTATAAAAGTGATCATTACACAACATCATCTGCTCTGATAATACAAAACAAGACAGATGCTATGCCAAATATGGGACATGCTTTCATGCCTTCTACACATATACAACACACACACACACCATCTGTCCAGGGCTGACAGCAACACAATTCATCTTCTACTCAGGCAAATTTGACCACTACAAATGAAGAATGGAGTTCAGTTTGGATGGCATGTCCAAAAACAGAGCAAGGGTGTGTATTTTTAATCCACATTTTAATATGTATTAAATATGACAACATTTGTGCTCTAAGAGTGTTGACCTGATTTATTGCTTTCACTTGCCATACTCAAAAATACGTTCATAGAAAAATCTGTCACACTAACAACACAGAGACAACTAAGCTAAGATGTAAGAGCTGATAATACATGTTAAAGGAACAGACTCACCCTCATGTCATTTCAAACCTGTATGGGTATTCTTTCTTCTGCAGAACATTAAAAAAGAAATGCTGAGAAATGTCTCAGTATGTTACTTTGTCTTAAAAATTGGAAGTCAATGGTCACCAACATTCTTCAAACTATCTTTGTGTTACACAGAAGAAAGGAAGTCATGCTAGATTTGAAATGACATAAAGGTAAATAATGAACTATCAGGTTTCACAAACTCCATTAATTACAATTACACTATTTTAGTCCATTAAAGCTAATTCAAAATGCAGAACATTTGGCCTAAATCTCAAAAGCAGTAAGGTGAAGGTAAACTTAAAAAAACAAAACAAGAGTCACTGACTTTAAATCTTTATTTTACAAAATTTAAGGCCACATGTAAGGTGAATGGACAGTCCAGCTCAACATAAATGTCAGCACTTGGGTGGTTAGATTAACTGTCTTTCTCCTTTCATTAGCTCGCACTGCAGTGCTGAACTCTTGTGGCCAAGCTATAAAACAGCAGCACAAATCACTTGGACTAAAGCTGATGTGTCATCCTCTTCTTTACCAGTTTAATGTGCGAGACAACAATCATAGGTTGATGTTCCTCAAAGTATAAATGCTGTGGCTGCACTGTTTTCAACATTGCTTTGTGATTTTGAGCCGCTCAACATGGCAACATCGACTTAGCCAATGAGTATGACCAGTGGCAGATGGAGGAGGGTTTGGGAGAATTTCATATGTTTTCATTATTTTAAATGCTGCTAGTTGCCCCTAAAAGTATACACTTCACCTGTAAAACACTGTAGAAATACAGTTTAGAGTAATTTTACAGATATCTATAAACATTTACAATGTACAAAAAAACTCATACATATTTTCTTTTTTATTCTGTATTTTAAGATTAATATACCATGATTGCAAATTGTTACAATATTGATAGATAAATAAATAAGAAAAATATTTCTGTATTTTCAATAAAAGAATATCAGTCCTGGCTTCTCAAAATTCTCTAATCAGGAAAAATCTGAAAACAGGAAACATAAGGGGCACAGTTACACAAATCATACATTTTAGTTTTGTCCGCAAAAACAATCACGAAACAATAAGTATTTAACACTGAATTTCCATTTCAGTAAGCAATAAAATATGGGAGGCTGTGCCTTTTTTAATAAATTACAGTTGTGTAAATATACACAACTAAAGGACACAACAATTACTACATAAAAATATTAAGGACAAGTATTAAATATTAAAACATTTTTAATCATAAAAACGTTATTTTATTATGCAAAAATAAGTGTTAGAAAGTGCAATTTCTGAAATATAATGTAAAACAGAAAGAGCTGTTGAAATTATGTAAAATAAATAAGAAATACGCAAAGGGAAATGGCTATCTTTCTTCTCTTTCCTTGCTCTCTGGATCTCAGTGCTCCAGTTGGTCCTGCTGCAGATATCTGGAGCAGTCCGAAACTTTTTTCATCTCACTGACATTTAAAGTCTCAGAGCACATGGGACAAACCGACTCGGTCTCTAAGAGCCTGAAACAAACACATACAGACACAGAAAATCAATGGATGGGTGTGTGACTAGATTGGTGGATGGACAGATAGACCATGGATGGATGGACTTACTGGGTGAACTGCGAATAGAGAGCAGGGAAATCACAGTGTGGGCAGACACACCAATCCTCCTTGACCAAGTGACGACCCTGAAAATAATGACACACACATATCTATCAGACAAACTGTGTAACTGTGTGTGCCTGCATATAGACACCAAAAGGTCAAGTCAAGTTTATTGTCATTCCTCTCATTATAGTCACAGACAAGTCAAGAATGAAATATATATAGCACCCAGAGAGAGGAAGCTAAAATAGGGCCTGGGTTTCTGGCAGTTCTCTGTGACGTTTACTGTGGAACTGAAGCTGTAGGTCGCTCCCTCGGAGCAAAATCTGCTTGTGTTCAGGCAGTGCAGTGATGCAGTAGATTAAGCTGTCTGTACTCACCGTGGCGATACAGTAGGGCAGACTGTTTTTGCAGCCGGGACAGAGCAGCTCACAGTCAGGCAGGCTGAAGCCGCAGTATGGACAGGGTGAGCTCTCCTCCTCCACCTCAGAAGTATCTGGACGACTGATGCAAAACAGAAAGGGTCACGGCATTTGTGCTGCTTTTGTACAATTTTAGTGCAATTTTGTTTACTAACCATCTGCAATCCAGTTTGAACCTGTGGTTCTAAACAAGGGGGTAAAGGCCCACAAGAGGGGCATGCGATGACTAAAAAATAAAATTAAAATAAGCTAAAAAAAACTATTGAATTATTTGAAGCACCAGGTTTTGGAACTGAAACTGAATTTTGAGACACTGACACAGCTTTTTGGCAAAAAGAAAAAGCCTGTTTTCGCCACTGAATAAAAAATATAAAAGGTAATTACGACTTCTTGTCTCACAATTTTTTCTGAGTTTGTATCTTGCTAGTCTCGCATAGCCAGACTGATGGAAGACTGATTTAGACTGATGGCAGAAGTTCTGAGAACCTTGGCCGCTTTGAATGGCCAATATGTCTGACAGGTAGAGCAACCAATCACGTTTCGTTTTGTGCCGCGTCATGTTTATGGGCGTGGAAATATCACCACAATAACAGACTGGTGTGTAAAACTCTTTTAAACATATTTGAAAGATTCTATGCTGTGAACTTTACACTTTTCACATACTTTTGAAAATCCAACATTTAGTTGCTCCTGATATATTTAGTTGATCCAGATATAAACTCGCAGTTCTGACTTTATAACTTACAATTGCGAGTTTATCTCACAATTCTAAGAAAAAAGTCAGAATTGTGAGTTTGTATCATGCAATTCTGAGAAAAAGTCAGAATTGCGAGATGTAAACTCACAGTTGCGATTAAAAAGTCAGAATTGTGAGATAAATAGTAGTAATTACCTTTTTTTTTTTACTTTTTATTCAGTAGCGGAAACGGGCTTCCATTGATTTGAATATTGCTGTGGACAATGGGGGTCAAAAAGGTCAAGTCAAAAAGGTCAAGAACTATTGGTTTAAACAGAACCTAAATGCACTGAAATAGTATTGTGCTAAAACAAAACAGTGTGTGCAAATAAATGATGCTATTAATTGGAGCATTTAATTCTTATTATATTTCCCTTGTGTGTCTTACCGGACCATGGCCTCTATCTTCTTCTTGTATTTGAGATCAATCTTGTTACGATACTCTGGTCTCATCAGCATAGAGGCAAAACTGAAGGCAGAGTTCCTTAGTCCAGCACGATGACATTCAATAACCGCTGATGTGAGGATGGGGACAATGTCTGTAGGCCATAAACACACACACACACACACACACAGCTTTATGCTACATTAAAGGTGGATCCAGCGCCTCCAAAGTTAGTTAAAAAAGGCATAATGCTCAGGGAGACTACAAAGACTATGAAGGAGATGCCTCAATACACTTAATAAATTGCTTTTGTGTGGAAACATCTCATTACTCATCACTGTCGTAAAACTCTTAAAGCGTTTCAATGATGTTAGGGTCATTATATAATTAGCTTACAAGGCACAAGAGATCCAAGTGATCTATTATTGACTGTTAAAAAACAGTGATATAGATGCAGAGATTGTCATATAAGAAAATGTCTAGTGGATTTGACAGCCATACCAGTACTGAAGTATGTACTGTATGTGTGTGTGTGTGTGTGTGTGTGTGGGTAGGTGTACAAAAGAGGCTCACGGGATGGGAATTTGCTGATGTTGTTGGACACACGGATAAGCATTCGTGCCCCCTTTAAATGATCTCCTCTTTTAACATGGATCTGAAAAAAGAATGAAAAAACAAACATTTAAAACTTTACAGAACAGTGAATATCTTATGAGTACATGCACATCAAATCACTGGACAAACTGAGAAGAAAGCTCCACATGAATATGAACATTCATGTCTGTTTATTTGGTTTTCTTCATTACATAAATATGAAAAATAAAAAAAATAAAAAACTGGGGCCGCAAAAAGAATTTGAACACTTTTGGTCACTTAAACCACACTTAAAATGTATGTTTAAAATATTAGATACAAAACATCAAATCAAGTGATGAACAACCAACCGGTATCTAGGTGATTTTTTGTGAAGTTAGTTTCCCCTCGAGTTCACACGCGTGTCTTTGCAGAGTAACCACAGGTGTATTTCATCACATTAATATTTGACAACCAGAAGGTGTCATAATACTTTTATCTTAAAGGGGTCATATGATGTGATTTCAAGTTTTCCTTTCTCTTTGGAGTGTTACAAGCTGTTCGTGCAAAGATGAGATCCCTAAAGTTGCAAAGACTAAAGTCTCAAACCCAAAGAGATATTCTTTATAAAAGTTAAGACTCGTCCACGCCCTCCTAAAATGGCTCATTCAAACACGCTCCCACATGTGTACGTCACGACGTGGAAATATTTGCGTAATGCCGCCCAAATTTTCACGCAAAGAAAGAAGGTGTGGTTTCAGTAACCGCAGTAGTGTTGATGCAGCCATGTCAGTGAGACACTGTGTGTTTCTATGCGAAAGCAAAAGCACTTCATTTGGCCTTCTGAAAGTAGATGCAATTAGGAATCATTGGTTAAGAATCATTGGGGCAGTCATGGCCTAATGGATAGAGAGTCGGACTTGCGACCCAAAGGTTGCGGATTTGAGTCTCAGGTCCGGCAGGGATTGTAGGTGGGGGGGAGTGAATGTCTAGTGCTCTCTCTCCACCATCAGTACCACGACCGAGGTGCCCTTGAGCAAGGCACCAAACCTCCCTGGGTGGCTGCTCCGGGTATGTGTTCATGGTGTGTGTTTGTTCACTGCTGTGTGTGTGTGTGTGTGTGCACTTTGGATGGGTTAAATGCAGAGCACAAATTCCGAGTATGGGTCACCATACTTGGCCACACGTCACTTCACTTCGCTTTCAAGATTTGTTTACAACAGCACAACCAAAATGTTCGAATTTGTGCAACACATTTTATGGATGACAGTTTCGTGAACCTAGTAGAGCGCAATGCTGGATGAAGGCTATTTTAAAAAAAGGTCAATTCCGACTTTGCTATGACAATCTGGCGCTTCTGAATCAGCAGTTGTAAGTATGTTTTGTTATTAGTTCAAGTATTTGCTATTGACTGTTCAAATGTGGAATTTTGCGCGTAACGCGTCGTGTGTGTGTGTGTGAGGGGAACAGGGTCACATCACAGCGGAGTGTACAGCCCGCCAGAAATCGTCTTAACCACAGCTTGTGTACTGCAAATACATACGAGCATCTGTCACGCGACTCTGTTCCCCTTTCGGGCTTGAACTGATGGTAAAACTAACTGAAAGATGAAGCTTGCGATTATGAAAAGGGGCGTTACATTTCCGACACGTGCTTGTGGTGTTCAGCCAATCACAATGCACTGGGTCAGTTGGCCTATCAGAGCAGACTGCACTTGTTGGAAGGAGGGGCTTTGTAGAAAACGACACGTTTGAGAGAGGCGGGTCATAGAGGAATTACAATAATGTACAGTATTTGAAAACTAATGTGTTTTTTGAACATTATAGCATGTCAACATATTCTGTTACACCAAACACACAATAATGATCTTTAAAATAGCATCATATGACCCCTTTAACAATATGTTATAATTTATAACTGAAATGAATTATTTATACTACCGTTCAGACGTTTGGGGTCGGGAAGATTTTTAAAATGTTTTTGAAAATCTCTTGTACTCATCAAAACTGCATTTATTTGCTAAAAACACAGTAAAACAGTAACATTGTCAAATACTTATTATTACAATTTAAAATAACTTTTCTCTTTTTATATTTTTTAAATATGATTTATTCCTGTGACGGTAAAGCTGATTTTTCAGTCCCAATTACTCCATTACTTAAGTATCACATCATGATCCTTCAAGTAATCATTCTAGCATGTTGATTTGGTGCTCAAATTTTTTATTATTATTTTGTTCATCTATTTCTTCAATTTCAACATTTCTTGTTATTAGCAATGTAGAAAAGAGATGTGCTGATTAAAATTTTTGTGGAAACAGTGATAAAGAAAGAACCAAAGAACCACATTTATTTGAAATAGACATTGTGACAATGTAAAAATCCTTACCTTCACTTTTAATCAATTTAATGCATACATACTAAATAAAAGTTTGGGGTTTTAAAAAAAAAAATTTGACCTACACCAAACCTTTGAACAGTAGTAATATTACACTTGGTTTGACATTTTGTAATATAATGCAAAAACATTCATTCATTTTTAATCATACTATTTTTTCTATTTTTCTGCAAATAATATATGTGAGAATGTGACAGTGCATGAGCAGACATGTGTTTCCCACCTTCACTAGAATGTAGCTGTGCAGGATCATCAGGTTTGTGGCCATCTCTGCTGGGATCTTAATGTGCTGTGTCTGAAGCTCAGCATACATGCTGAACAAAACATCATGGGCATTCCTGTAGTTCCCTACAACACATAATACACAAGAACACAGGCTAGGAATTCCCTAACAATGTATTATCTTCTTCTTTTCACACTTTGAGTCTGCATTGGCGCAACATGCTCCCAAAAATTTACACTTAACACAATAACAGTGAATGACAATCTGTTTAGTAAACTCACTCCATAGACCTACACTACATGGATAACCAAAAACACTGAAATCAGACCTGCAGATTGCTCCTCTCTGGCAATAATAATAGCAGTTCTTGCTGCCTCTCTGTACTGCTTGAGAGCCATGTACAACCGGAACAGATATTTTGCATCCTAGGAAAGAGCAGAACCAACAAACATTATCTAGTCGAAACACTTTTTCTGATAACACATGATTCTGATTCTATATATATATATATATATATATATATATATATATATATATATGCAACCAAATAAGGTAGACCACCCTATACAAATGATTTGCTCTGAATCAAACTATTTTCCAAACTAAACAGTTCAAATAACTACAAAACAAACACACACAGTCAGAATTTTAAGTAATAAAGCAGAGGAATTGAAACACAAACACAATTTCACATTGCACACTGACACACACACACGCAGTGCCTTCTGCTGGGTCACCACAAAGAGAAATATCAGCAGATGCAATGAGCTACTCACGGCAAGAGACTATACACATGCAGTGACACGCAAGAGAGAGAGGATGAGTGAGAGATGATGAGTGTATGGACAAAAGGAACCAATCAGATAATGAGTGCAACAACATTTTTACAGTACATAATTGCAAATATAAATAGATGCTTGTTTTAAATGCAGACACTTAAAGGGTTCAATGCGCAGATTTTCTAAAGAGGACCCACACATTTACAAAAGAAAAACCTGATATTAAATGATAAAGTGGCTGCCTGGAGCCACTAGATAATCCTCTTGTGTATAATTAAATCAAATATTAAAAGAACTCTATCCAGTAAAAGTCCTCAAGCAATAAGTGGTGATGAACCCAGCAGGGTCATGGAACAAACAAAAAGAAGCATTTATGGACTCCTAATTCAGATGCTGTGTTCAGCTATAGCAACACAACTATGTATATTAATAGTTCCACTACTGTTCAAAAGTTTTGTGTCAGTAAGACTTTTAAGACTTTCAAATATTTTTAAAAGTTTCCCTCACCATTGCTATATTTACTTGATCAAAACTACAGTACAAATCTGAAGTATCATTACATTTATTCCGTTCTTCAATGTCACATGATCCTTAATATGCTGATTTGGTGTTTAAGAAATATTTCACTCCACAGTTGTGCTGCTTTTTTTTGTGTGTGTGTGTGTGGAAACCATGATACAAATTTCAGGATTATTTTTTAAAAACAAAATCCACAAAAATAGCATTTACTTGAAAAATGTTTTTTCTTTAACAATGTAGAAGCCTTTAATGTCATTTTTGATCAATTTACTGCATCTTGCTAAATAAAAGATTTTTTTGTAATTATTATTTTTTAATCAAACTAAAATGAACTAAAATTAATAAAATACCACACAATTCCCAACTTAATTTAATTTTTGATTTAATTCCATATGATACAGTTTATTTTTCATTTGCAGCTCTATTAAGACCTGTGTTAAGTTTTCAATACCTTTGGCATTCCGTCACTTTCCCCCATCAGGTAATCAATAAGCTGATTGGTTAGAGCTTCGTCCTTGGCTTCCCCGACCTGTTAATCACAGTAATGAAATCATCATCACCATCACCATAACAACATAACAAAAAGCAATAGCTGCCTACAACTAGACATAATCACCATAATTCTTGCCAAACACCTTTTTTCTGATTAGGGCATCAACACAGAAACGAATTATAATTATTTGTCTACACTATAACTATAAAAAAGTAAAAATTAATAAGAAAGGAAAAATGATACAAGTGAATTCAGGCATCAAGCAACATTACAATGTGCAGTATGTTTTCTAGTATGCATGCAGATGTTTATTTCTGGTCTTTTCAAACTATTAAGTAGAGATGGGAATCAGAAGGGATCTGGTGATATAATTGATTTCTGGGTTATAATACTATTCTTTTCTACATCTCACAGTCTTGATTTGAATTGTGAATTGTGGTCTTCCAGAGGAACATTTAGAGAGAATACCGACATATTTTGAGCTAAAATATCCCAATCGTTTGAAAGATCCCTTTCAATATCAACCGACACTGATTTTTAAAAACATATACAGTATAATCATTGTGCATTTCCCTTTTTGATAAATTTTGTGAATTGTAGTGTAGTAAAGAGTGAAATAGCAGCTCCCCAGCTGTACTCACTGTCTCAATGGCCATCTGTATGGCCAAACTGTCATCAGAGCTAGGACATTTCAAAAAGTGCTTCAGCGCCTGTGTGTGGACAGACAGATACAAATACATTAATAAGCATTTAATGACTGATGTAATTAGCACAGTCAGTTGAGCAAAGAATCCCTTTGGAGATAATGAGCAAAGAGGGAAGAGCAACCAAGTGTGATGAAAAGTGAGAGCTTACAAGACAAGAGGAAGTGCACTCAGGCATGGGAAGGAAAGAAAGAAAAGAATCTACACTAACAGCACACACAATTCTCATACCCTGCTGTACTGTCCACACTTCTGAAAGAACTTCCCAGCCTGAAGATGATTCTTCTCCCCCTCAAAATACAGCGCTATGCTCTGATAGTCCTCTATTGTAGCCTCTGAACCTGAAACTCAAATAGAATTTTGTTGAATAAGCCTTATAAATGGTGCTGTGTAGTTAAATGAAGTAGGTCATCCCTACATGCAGCACAATGCTTTTGTGCAGTAATTGAAGGAAGTATTCTTATAACAGGGTTTACTATATTTTTAGAAATACACTATGCAAATTAGGAATGACTCAAATGTGAGATGATCAGAGGGATCACCTATGATGTCAGCGTAGACCTCCATCTGCCCATGCTGCTGGGCGAGCTGAAAAGCTTCATCACTGCAACGCGACAAAACCAGGAACTGGATCGCTGAGCCGTAATCACTCAAACGCAGGAAAAACCTGTGCAGACACCGAACATTTATCACACTAACAGAACATCAAGACGAGCTAAGAACTTGAATTAAGGACAGGTGCTTAACCCTGCTTAATAATCTGGAAAAACCATTTTCGCTGGTTGGTGCAAAAAGAGAAATTTTATAATTTAGCTTTCTTGGCACACAGATTTTTGATGATTCTCTCTTTACTCACCTGGCCACCATTTTGGCTCCTTCGATGGACTGAGTTTCTCGTACGATGCGTACAGCCTCCTCAGGGTTGTTAAGATGCTCCAGTAGAATTCGAATTACGTTGTCCCAGTCTCGTGCACTTTCATAGGCCATTGCTGCCTCTTTGTATCTACACATATACACAAAATTTGTAAAGTGGCACATGGTTGAACATGGTTTTACAACAGTGTTTATAACACAAGGAGACGCATTTTCCTTGATAAACACTGTCAACACTGTTGGAGTGTGTTTTCTTAAAGGGACTCTTTGCATTTTGCATTTGGTACATACTTGCCATCCACCTCCTTTGCCTTAGCGTACTGCAGGTGAATCTTTGGGGAAGTCACATGGGGCAGGAGCTCACCCACTTTTGCCCTGTGTTTAGACATCAACATTAGTTACAAATTAGATACAAATTTGCTTCCACTGCACAACACTCAAATTTGTGATGTACGCTATTACGTACTGTTGTGAAGTTGTATTACCAGTTCTTGCAGCGTATGTAGACGGAGGCAGCTTTGTCATAGTACTGGCCTTTTTCATACAGTTGAGCCGCTTCTGAATATTGCTGCACACAAAATCATCCAGCCAACAAGAAATTCTGAATCACAGCATACTGTCTAACAGAGGTAAATGAAAGTGATTTGTATGTCAATAAACACACATAAACACACACACACACCTTCATGCTTTCCAGAATGGCTCCACAGTCTTTCTTCAGAGCTCTGCTGGGGTGTTTGATGGCCTGGTTGGCTCCTCTACGAATGTCACCCATACGAATAGACATACGAGCCACTCCTGCTAGACAGCTCTCATCATGATCCTGGAACTACAAACACACACGCATCAGGATCTCCAGCCAGCGATGGTCACTGAATGAGTGATGCCTTGTTCCATCACAATGAGGCACAAAACTTTCACCCTCTCTGCTCTTCTCTGGTGGAATCAGATGCTAGCCTCCACTGAAACTACTGAGACGATCATAATAACTTTTTCATTTCATTTTCATTTTTGGATGAGAATTCCCTTTGAAGTTGTTGATCATCATTTTACAAACAGGTAGACACTCACCTTGTTGTTTCCGGTTATGCCTTTCTCATAGTGAGCCAGTGCATTCGTATAATCTCCACTAGAGGGCAACACAACATATGACATTACATCATCAGTGATAACACAGTCAGACAAATCCAGCACAGAAAACAAGTCCATGTCACTTACAATCAGATACAGTAAACTGTGCATAAGCATGTAATGTCGCCAAAACAGATGTAATTAACTAATGTAATGTAGCTGACTTACACAAATTCCAGCTGTATAGCATATTCTTTAGAAATAAATGGGATCTCATCAGGGTCCAGTCTTTTAGCCAGCTGTAATGCACTGTCCCAGTGCTGTAGGTCCCTTCTCATCTACACATACAATAGCTCAACTGCTACAGTAGTCAAAGTGACTTTTGAAGTACAGATGCATACATGTACACTTTCATGAATGTGTGTGCGTGTCTGTTTTACCTCCAGGGCTGCCATAGGATACGAAGAAGTCAGATACAAGTCTTGGGCTCGGTTGTAGTCATTGCAGAACATGGCCAAATGACCAGCCAGCAAATTCTGATCTTCTATTCCCTACAAACACAGTTAAGGAAAGCACTTCATTGTGTAATAGAGTTCAGTTCTCTTGTACTCCAGACAAAAAATTGCTTTGTTTCAAAACTTAGTGAGATGCTTTGCTGCTTACTACCTAAATGGAGTCTTTTCTTAGACTGATAGCATGTGTCCACAGTTACGGACATTGTGTTTTTTTATTCTAACACTATATTTTATGTTACATTACCTTGGCATTAAATTATAGAAAAATAGTTAGCGCTGCCATGTGAGTGTTTCTAATACAATGGCTGAAGGTGTAATGGCAAATTTGTGAAAAGACATCTTTCTTCTTCTGACAAATGAAATCAATCTCTCTATATTCTTTTCCTCTTATGGAAAGTCATAGAAAAGCTATCATGGATTTTGTCTTTTGTACTGAGCAAACAAACTGGAATGCAAAAAATTATATCTGTTGCGGTTTCTGTTCACAACTATAGATGTTTACCCAACTATGACAACTTCAGTTTCTGAGAACTCTGGAACTGTGAAAAAGGTCTATACGCTGCTGCCTTCTATGGCAGCATTCTAATTGAAATAGATTTTTATAAGCGACTCCTTTAGAATGTTATTCAGTACATCATATAAAAGTGCTCCTTATGTGAAACACAGAAGACTCGACAATCCAGGTAAAATTATTTATCAAAGAATGGATTGGATGGATGCAGATTTTAATGCAAGCTTGCAGCTGATTGTAAAAAAGGGGCAAGGTTTATGCTGACAAAATAACTGGAGTAGTCTGGCATACTTCACCAGAGAGAAGTCTGTCATTTCATGACATTTTGATTAAAAATTACTTTTTTTTTTAAATGAAACATATGCATGGATGAAATATTCACAATAAGATCAGTCACATGCACTTAGAAAACAGGTATGGTGAATTTCCATTTTATACCAGCTTTAAAATGCTGCCTATTGAGGCAAGAACTAGTGACATGTTGTCACACCTTGATATCCTCTAGGGACATAACCATGCCGACGTTTCCCATCATGCGGTATACTCTGATGGCCAGTTCCACCTCCATGTGATGCAGACATGCCCTTCCCAGCTCACCCCATGCCTCTGTTCTGTTCAGAGCTTTACAGATATTCCACGCATCAGAAAACCTGCACACACACACACACACACACACAAACATACTGTAATGAATGTTGCTGAAGAAATCTGAAGTGCTGAAGTGAAATCGGTTGTGATCATTGATACATTATGGATCCAACAACCATGCTTTTAGAAGCATTTAGGTTTGTATTATTTGGCTTAATTTAGTTAAGCCACCACAATAAACTACCAAATCAAACTAATGTAGTATGAAAATACCTTTTCAGCATAATGGCCTGCTGCAGTAACGGCTGGTGTTTGTCTTTACTGGTGTCACTGTGTGGGTTGTTGAGGAATGAATGTGTGTTCAAAACCACACTATTAATCTTCCCACTCTGGGTCTGACATGTCAGCTCCCCATTATGCAACAGCAAGGGCTTATGGGAAAATGGCAACTTGGTGGCACCAACTAGAATCACTTTAGAGCCTAGGGGAAAACACATACAAAAATAACTAAACTAAAATTATGTACCAGTAAAGTCTGTTTCATTTCTGCTGGCTGTGTGTGTGAACTTTCTAGCATGTGATTCTCTGTTTCTTGCAATAAAAAATAATAGTTTAATACCATTTTTCACATGCACGTGACATTACTGTTGATATTCTCATAGTTTGACAATTTGAGGCTTATCTCTCCAAGGCACTGTCCATGCTTTCTTAAAACCACTGAAAGAATGTCTAACAGACATTAGTTTTACCCTGTATGGTGTCTTTGTGGAAGGCATAAGTGTAGACTTTGTCCTCCTCATACGCCACAAACACACCCTTATTACTGATCCAGTTTTCCCACAATACCCCTTTAATGGCAGGAGAGAAGTCTGGGATCTCAAACACTGAATCGTTCACCTGTAGGAAATACAGACTTCACTTGGTTTAAAGTTTGAAATGAGTCTCTCAGCAATGCCATATTTTTACTACTGGTCATTGAAAAGATAGTCCATCCAAAAGTAAAAACTTGATCACCAAAACTGTTTGGTTACCAACATTGTTCAAAATATCTTATCAAAATATTTGAAAATTAAAGTCACACACGTTTGGAACAATGTGAGTGTAAGTCATTGTTCGGTGAGCAGAAATGTGTTTGTTTGTATGTACCGGACAGTATAGGAAGCCGTCACTTTTTTCATCAATAAAAACGAGACGTGTTCCATTAGGGTCTGGAAAGACTTTGCGTACACCCACTGTATGGCGATACTCATTCACACTCTGCCAGTCTTCAAAATAAAAACACTGAATCAAGCCGGTCTACAGAGAGAGAAAAATTTAGGTAATAAGGTAAATAAAGCCATGTTGTATCATGAACAGTCACACTAAAGGCTCACATTACTCACACTTTAGTACCTTATTGCTTTTATAAAACTATGACATGACAAACTTTTATTAAAATGTTATTTTAATAAGCATCCTTTGCTAGAAGATATACTCTATACACCATATATACATTACAGGACTATTATATATTATTAACAGAAACCTGGGTGTGTCGATATAGGTAAATTAATTAACCACAATTCATTTTTGTATTCCAGAAGTTTCAAGAACTGTAGGTTCTTCAAAAAAATATAGTTATTGAGGGGGAACAGGAAATACTGTGTGATTTCAGTTTACATCTTGACTACACTTTTTTAGTATCGTATTTAAATTAAGTTAGATTGTTTTAATATTTTAATATTTAAAAACTAATACTATCCACTATGCTGGCAATGGCATGTGAACTATGATGTAAAGCTGTGTCGCTGTTCCTCGCCAGTTAATGAATGTGATGGCTCTGCTCCCGTGGCCTCATGGCAAAATAAAGTGTCCATTAGATGCGCAGAATCTGAATCTCAGCAGAAGGCCATCTGGGTATCTTTCATCTAATGTTTTATGAATGCTGCATGTTTGGACATTTTACTCATTTGATGTACTAGTTTTTGCATACTGTGTAGTAAGGAATTAGGTGATGCATGTGCTTTATACAGTATATTTTAACACAAACCAATCAGCATCCAGGACCATAACTATCCATTTAGACAAGTGAAAAAAGATGTATAGATGAAATACTCACATCCGTCCCATAATATAGAAACTCAGCGGTGAGAGCATGACTGAGGATGCGGTATTTTTGATCAGGTTCTGGAAACAGTTTCGTCTGTTTGTCCTCCTGAACAACCTGCTCATCTCCATCAATCTTTCATATAAACACACACACAAACACACACACACACACACACACACACACACACACAACCACACACAAATTAAAACAAAAAGTAGAAAAAGCTGAGTCATATTATTATTATTATTATTATTATTATTATTATTATTTTACACATGATTGGTTCCTTACCACATGTAGCTGGAGCTTTCCCTCAAACAAGGCAGCCGCATAGTCACAGTTCAGACACATACTGGCCACTGTCCCTAAATACTCAGTGTCTTTTACACGCTCCACACCTAAAACATACACATGCACACTTAAATGGTTAGTTCACCCAAAAATGAACATTCTGTTATCATTTACTCATTTATATCATGATGTTCCAAATACCCATGAGCCTTTCAGTTTTTTAAAACCTGACAGCTTTCTGTCCTTCCACTGAAAGTCCAAGAAATCAAAACATAAAGTAATAAGTTTTTTATTCACATATAAACACACATACATAGAGGGCATCACATTTGGTAAACAGCATTTAACAGCTTATCACATGCTCGAACAAACCTCATTGGTTCTTTTCTTGCGCATCAAGCACACACGTTTGAGCTTCCCTGTTTACCGTACGTGAAGAGCTATACGTATGTGTGTCAACTGTTCTTTAAAGGTAAATAAATGGCTAAATAAAATCTGTTCATCATATGAAGCAATCATATCTCTTCACAAGAATTGGATTAAACCACTCGATTCACATGGATTTATCTTATGACATCTGTATAACTTTTTTGGACCTTCCAAGTTTGGTTACCTGGACTTCCAATTAAGTGACAGAAACCTTTCTGGTTTTATTAAAAAAAAAAAACTTATTTGGAAGATTACTTTGAAGATTAACCAAAGTCTTATGGGTTTGGAACTACATAAGGGGGAGTAAATGATGACAGAGTTTTCACTTTTGGGTGAACTTTCCCTTTAAGTACGGAAAGTCAATATTACAAGTCAGAATATTCCTTTTTTCCCCTAACATGAATTCACATTGTTTTTCACTTACCACTGTCTCCTAATGCATAAAACCACGCTCTGTTATTCATGCCCACAGCAACATGATATGGTCCCACAGCTATGAAACTAGGCTCCACCTCCACTGCAACAGCAATAGGGGACTCCTTAGAAGAGAGAAAATACATCAAATTATATTATTACAATTTCTATGAAAAACATTCTGGTAAAAACACACAAATATAGAAAAGTGCTGTGGAAGGGAGTCTTTCTGAAGGTCTCGCTTGATGATTTGTAATGTGTTAAACGTTTGCATAATGGTCCAGCTTAAAAGAACTTCCTGATATGGTTTGTTTTTTTTATGTAATGTGCAATGTGTCAGCTCCTTACCCCTTCCACCTGGTTGGCGACCGTAACCTCCAACAGGGATGTAAGAAAGGCGATTCTAGTGCCACTGCTGTCTCCCAATATGGGCAGCTTGGTGAGGAAGACATGCAAAGTTCCCTGCTGAGAAGATACAGCTAACAGTTGCCCATCATCAGTCCAACACATCTGATCAAGGCCTGAGAAACACACACAGAACTAAGAACTAATGCTTTTCATACAAATACAGTGCATCAATATGCATCAAAAAATATTTTATACCTTTGGTCTCCTCATCCAGAGTGACTATAGCATACATTTCCTTCAGATCAGTCAAGTCATGTATCTTAATACTGACAGAGAGATATAATAGTGTTATATTAAAACACAAGATGAAAAAAATCATTTTCAATGAGTGGCGGATAAAACTGTCATGATTGGCAGAGAAAAAGGTGGAATGTGTGTCTGAGAGCTGAAGGCGAGTTGTAACTGTAATAAGCAGACCTGAGGATGATATAACTTTGATATAATGATTTTGTAGGGCTGGGCGTTATGGCCTAAATTTCTCTGTATTTATTTGGCTGAATTGCAATATACAGTATCTCAGTATTTTCTATGTTGTTGTTTTTTTTTTCAATTCGGATAAAAATAATATTTAAAAAAAACCCTGTATTTGTTATTGTCCAGTGAAACAATGTTCATATTTAAGGCTATGAAAATGCAGTGAATGTAACCATGTGCGCTATGGAATATATTATGTTCAAATCTAGCGTTAAAAATCACATAACATTCTAACATTGTAACATTACAATCTAAAAACAAAAATAATGCTTTTTTAAAGGAAAGTTAAATTCACTAAATTAGAAATGAAAATAAATGGAAAAAAAATAAAACAGACTGTTTTGTATTAGGCTATTTAGATTACCCCATTACAGTCACATTACAGTTAGTGCTATCATAAAAATACACTTATAATACATAAGGCACATTTATTATCCAACTACAAATATTTTAGCAAAATGTATGTTTGGCGCACATGTGCATGGCGGCACTCACTCCCTGAAGTCTGTGAAGTTGAACAAAGCTTATCCCCACAGCAAAATGGAATTATTTCCATGACTTTCTAACATTTACAAATGGAGAATATACCTGTGAAAACACCACATCTAAAACACATTAAACAGTGCAAGTAGCCTATCTGTCCTCACATGTACAGTATCTGTCAGAGCATTTGACAGGGTAACCGTTTTAAACTACACGTGTTAACTATACCTTACGAGTTATTTTAAAGCCCTTAATATAAAGCATGTCTCATGTTTAAGACAAATTGGATTATACACTTTCTCTGGAGCAGCTCACTGTGTGTCTACCTCTATTTTTCAGATGTGCTCTTATCAAATTACTGTATGTCAATATTAATGGTATTGCCTCATTCCATATTGTTTACAAAAAATATATTGATATACCATACAAACTCGATATACCACCCAGCCTTATGGCTCTGTACATGTAAATTGGTTTTGACAACTGGCCAACAAGTCAATCTGCCCACCGGGAAATGTGGCATATGGCAGCATGCAAACATCTATTGTAATGAAACATGCATACTAATGAACACTTACCAGTTGTCCCCACAGGACGCAGCCTTGTTTAGAGACTGAGAGATGGCGATGCTAGTCAGGCTGTCTTTATGATTGTGGGCTTGAAACAACTCTTGGCCAATCTCACGGATATGTGTGGAAATGACTACAAAGTAGCCGTGTGAAAATCCAATCATGATATAGCCATCCCCATACCTAGAGAGAGAAAGGAAAATATGCAGTATATAAAATACACAATGAAATGACTGATTTTCTTTGTATTTTTAAGTGTTATAATTTCAGTGTAAGAAATGTACATTCTAGATATAACACATTATTTTGCACGATTAATCGCATGGTATTGTCATGCGCAAAGCCGGTTCTGTGATTAGTAGTAAATGTCCATCACCTGCTTTCAAATGGAGCACCATTTTCTACACAGAGCAGTAGTTCACTGACAATATACGCAATATAGTGTTCATAATGGCAGCTGAATTGCATTCGATTATGAACGCGATATTGTGTAGCATTTGAAAGCAGGTGATGGACATTTACTACTAATCACAGAACTGGCTTTACTGACGAGACACACATGACAATCACATGCGATTAATTGTGCAGCCCTAATATTATTATTATTAGATAAAATTGCATGGCAACCAGGAAGTTTATTTATCACATCCTTTTTATTCAAACTTAAAGTTGACAGTTCACTGAAGGAACAGTCCTTCAAACTGTGGTTAAACATCTTGTTTATTAAAGAGCAGGGCAGTGACATACAGGTGCATCTCAATAAATTAGAATGTCGTGGAAAAGTTCATTTATTTCAGTAATTCAACTCAAATTGTGAAACTCGTGTATTAAA
>JAFVLL020025594.1:0-55998 GCA_021397915.2 Tor tambroides | reverse complement strand
AATAAAATATTGGCTCATGTGATTTGAAAGTCTTTTAGTTTTCATTTTATTCAAATTTAAAAAATGTCCCAACATTTCCGGAATTCGGGTTGTAGTACATACACAGTAAAAAAATAAATAAATAAAAATGTGCAATTAAAACTAATGCTGCTGATGCAGTGCAACTTTGCTGATTTTCAACCCACTTGTATTGCTGGAATGTCAGTAGTATATGTAAATGAACAAGATTTAATTTTTCTCAAAGTTATGTGTACAGAGATATCCGAGATATATATTTTTCAGCAAAACTCCACCGGAGTTTTCATCAAAATGAAAAAAAAAAAAAGACACGTTTTGCATCATCTGAAAGAGTTTAGCTGAAATAAACTGGGATAACTTGGTACACATAACTAGGAGAAAAATTAAACCTTGTTCATTTACATCTACGACATTCTAACAATGCAAAGCGAGTTGAAAATCTGCTAAGTTACAGTTTATTTGATCTACTCTACAGCAACCATAAAAATAACAATAAAATCGCACAACAAATGTGTCAGTACATACTTGAGGTCACAATCAGTGTCTCCAGCATGTGTTGTCTCAGTTTGACTCTGCAGTGAATCTTGTCGTCTCTGTGATGTACAGTGATGGTGTGTTTCACACTGAACCCGTCTGTGTTTCTTTGCATCTGTGTTGTTTCTGAACTCAAACTGACTTCTTCACTGTCCAGCCACTCAAGATCAGGTTCAGGATACCAACCTTCAGATTCACACTGTAGATGAAGCCCTCCTGAATGATCAAACCCATCTACAGTGATCACTGGAGGACGTCCTACAGCTACAGAGACCAAGATGAAGAAAATTCACTGAGTGCATAACCCTATTTTTTCTGCCTTTAAACCTGTTTTTGTTCTGTCTTTTTGTGCTAGTTTGATGCTGACAAGAGCATCAAACAAAATCATAAAGGAGCAACATACAGGAGAGACTGTGAATGGTTGTAACACTTCTTGCTTTAAGATCTGTAATTTGCTGTAACAGCTGTAATTTTTTTGCACTGTTTATCGCAAACATTGATATAATGCCACATTTGTCCACTACTAATTAAAATTGTTTTGAAATCTAAAATTTATTCCTGCAAGTTAATGTGCAGAGAGTGCTGTTATTAGAACCATCCCCACTAGCAAGTTGAGTTGTAACAACAGATGAGGTGATTTGTAACAGAAAACATAAATGAAATGCAATAGAAAACATGAATGAAAAAATGTAGGAACTGAAACCACATATATGCAAAAACCAGAAAACTTGGGCACATGGTCACTCATTTAGAAAACCTAAAATTCAGTATTAGAATGAGGTCGGGAACAAATTCATGTGTATATGCATGTGTTGTGAATTAGGTGCTAATGTTTTGTGAGAAGTTCTCCTGTGCATATAAATATGAATAATCCATGCAATTATTAGTGAATGAGACCCAGTGTGTGTGCTTGTTAGCAACTTTCATAGTTGTGTCAAATGTGGGCTTATACACCATCTCATTTCATTGTGTTCAATCTTTGTGGGTCCAGTAGATGTAAATCATGAAAGTTGTGTGACAATCCTTCCCCATCTGCTAAACATAATATTTCAATGACCTTATAGACCCCATTACAACTAGCCCCATGTTACAAACATGCCAGTCTTCTCTACACCAAAGCTTCATGTCTAAGCTCATTAAATGCTTGTTTTAATTGGTTTACTCACCTTCAACACTGACATCAACAGTAGCATCATCAGACCAGGATTTGGACTGAATAAAACACTTATAACGTCCTTCATCAGAGACTTGGACTGTTGAGAGTTTGAGTGATGCATCTCCTCTCTGTAGTTCTTGATGATTCAGTTCTGTTCTCCCTCTGTAGGACTGAATCTGCTCTGTGTTTCTGTCTTCATGATCCTCATAGAGATGCACTAGTGAGTCTTTCAGATCAGGTCTAAACCACTCCACTCTCATGTCCTCAACACCGATGTTGGGTTTGACTAAACAGGGCAGAATCACATCTTCACCAGCAGCAGCAAACACTGGATCTGCAGCTCCCACCACATCATACTGCTCTGTTATAAGAGAAAGAAAGCAGATGTAAAATTCCCTTTTGATACGGCGCATTGGCATCCCTGTTGAGAAAACAGCATATGCTAGTTAGGTATGTTTTGAAGGATAGCTGCTGGTTTGAGCTGGTTTAAGCTGGTCCTTAGCTGGTCATGTGCTGGTTCACAGCTCACGACCAGCTAAGGACCAGCTTAAACCAGCTCAAACCAGCAGCTATGCTTCAAAACATACCTAACCAGCGTATGCTGTTTTTTTCAGAGATTGCATCAGTTGCTGACACTTTGGGGAAACTCCTTTCCTCCAAAATGCTGAAGCCTGATTGAATCACGTCTGTGCACTTGCACAAATGCCATTTCAGCACGCCCAAACAAACAGGGCCATCTGCCTGTATAAGCTGGTGCTAAATGCCATTTCATCAGAATCTTCTCCTTCAACCTGAAGACCATCTCCTCACTGAGTCCAAAGAAGAAGGAGCCTTCCTGCTCACCTTGAAAGAGCCTCAGCAGTGGATTATGATGATGACAGTAGTCTCAGCTGAGAACGGCACTTCTCCCTTGTGGCTATTCAGCTAATCTCAGTGTGTCTTCCTGATGCGTTTGCCTTCCAACTCTCTATTAAGTTCCAGGGTGTCGGGGGCATTGTGTTTGTTGCCAGTGCTGGGTTTGCCCTGCTAAATGTGTGTCTTGGCAGTGTGTGTATACAACCACCCTAATGTACCTAGTGTTTTTTTGTTTTTTTTTAAATCCAGATAAATCCAAACCCCTTTCTCAAATCAAGCCTTTCTCAGATTCTTGGCTGTGTGAGGTCACACGTACCCCTCCCACGATTGTGGATTGACAGTGGTGTCAGTCTTTGGTTTTAGCACAGGCCCGCCCTGAGTGAGCTGTTATCAATCCGCCATTGTTTTGATGCCGGAGCGGGTGTAGAAAAGAATGTCTTCTAAGCAATTGAGGTGTTTTGTTGTTGGATGTAATAATGAACATGGCAATCGTCATTTACTCCCGACATCTGAGCTGCTGAAGACGCAGAGGATTACCTTTGTTTTTGAAAGAAATACGCCCCCGATCTACCTAAATGCATCTCTGTTCGTGCAAATCATTTGTGATCCAGCCTCACCTACAGAAGAAGTGAGTATATACACATTATATATATATATATATATATATATATATATACACTGCTCAAAAAAAACAAAGGAACACTTTGAAAACACATCAGATCTCAATGGGGAAAAATATCATGCTGGATATCTATACTGATATGGACTGAGTAATGTGTTAGGAGCGAAAGGATGCCACATCGTTTGATGGAAATGAAAATTATCAACCTACAGAGGGCTGAATTCAAAGACACCCAGAAAATCAAAGTGAAAAAATGATGCAGCCGGCTAGTCCATTTTGCTGAAATGTCATTGCAGCAACTCAAAATAGTACTCAGTAGTTTGTATGGCCCCCACGTGCTTGTATGCATGCCTGACGACGTCGGGGCATGCTCCTATTGAGACGACAGATGGTGTCTTGGGGTATTTCCCCCCAGATCTGGACCAGGGCATCACTAAGCTCCTGGACAGTCTGAAGTGCAACCTGGCGGCATCAGATGGACCGAAATATAATGTCCCAGAGTTGTTCTATTGGATTTAGGTCAGGTGAGTGTGGGGGCCATTCAATGGTATCAATTCCTTCATTCTCCAGGAACTGCCTGTATACTCTCGTCACATGAGGCCAGGCATTGTCGTGAACCAGGAGGAACCCAGGAAACACTGCACCAGCGTAGGGTCTGACAATGGTTCCAAGGATTTCATCCCGATACCTAATGGCAGTCAGGGTGCCATTGTCTAGCCTGTAGATGTCTGTGTATCCCTCCATGGATATGCCTCCCCAGACCAACTGACCCACCACCAAACCAGTCATGCTGAACGATGTTACAGGCAGGCATTCTCCACGGCTTCTCCAGACCCTTTCACATCTGTCACATTTTGCTCAGGGTGAACCTGCTCTCATCTGTGAAAAGCACAGGGTGCCAGTGGCGGACCTGCCAATTCTGGTGTTCAATGGCAAATGCCAATCGAGCTCCACGGTGCCGGGCAGTGACACAGGGCCCACTAGAGAACATGGGGCCCTCAGGCCACCCTCATGAAGTCTGTTTCTGATTGTTTGGTCAGAGATATTCACACCGGTGGCCTGCTGGAAGTCATTTTGTAGGGCTCTGGCAGTGCTCATCCTGTTCCTCCTTGCACAAAGGAGCAGATACCGGACCTGCTGATGGGTTAAGGACCTTCTACGGCCCAGTCCAGCTCTCCTAGAGTAACTGCCTCTCTCCTGGAATCTCTTCCATGCTCTTGAGACTGTGCTGGGAGACACAGCAACCTTCTGGCAATGGCACGTATTGATGTGCCATCCTGGAGGAGTTGGACTGCCTGTGCAACCTCTTTAGGATCCATGTATCGCCCCATGCTACCAGTAGTGACACTGACCCTAGCAAAATGCAAAACTAGTGAAAACAGTCAGAAAAGATGAGTAGGGAAAAAAATGTCAGTGGCCTCCACCTGTAAAACCATTCCTGTTTTGGAGGTCATCTCATTGTTGCCCATCTAGTGCACCTGTTGTTAATTTCATTAACACCAAAGCAACTGAAACTGATTAATAACACCCTCTGCTACTTAACTGACCAGATCAATATCCCAGAATTTTAATTGACTTGATGCTATACTCTGATTAAAAAGTGTTCCTTTAATTTTTTTGAGCAGTATATATATATATATATATATATATATATACACTAGTGCTGTCAAATGATTAATTGCGATTAATCGCATCCAAATTAAAAGTTTTTGTTTACATAATATATGAGTATGTACTGTGTATATTTATTATGTATATATAAATACAAACACATGCATGTACAGTATGTATTTAAGAAAAATATGATATGCTTATATATTAAATATTTATATGGAATATAAAATATAATAATATAAATATATAAATATATATACATTTAAATATTTTCAAAATACATACTGAATGTGTGTGTTTTATATATACATAATAAATAAGCACAGTCTTTGAGTCTTTGTAAATTGCCTTTCCTAATAATGTGCTAGTTGGCAAGTTTCATGATGAATGTGGCTAAAGTTTACCGTCTCTCTGGGAACCCCACAGAAGAGAGGGGCGGGATGAGCAGAGCTCATTAGCATTTAAAAGGAAATGCAAGGAAACGGCTTGCTATGAACATAGCTGTTTTGACAGGGTAAAAATGGAGCTGTTTTACATACCATTGAGAAATTTTAACCAAAGTATGTTATAGACTTTTCATTAAGACCCTAAAGAATCATATCTACTTGTGGAAAATGGGCATATGATGACCCCTTTAATAAACAGTTTTGCTCATGTAATTGGTGTGTTCGTTTGGTCCTCAACCGAAGAGATTTATTTATTGTTCTTGGTAATCAACCACCACAACCTTTTCTCTATTATGCCCTTATCATTCCTTAGACTCGGGGCGTAATACTGGGGCTCAGAATAAACATGGCCATGACTTCACTGTCTCCCAGCCAATGAATATCCTTCCTGTGCATAGTTCTTGATTAAGCCAAAATGTGGGCCAGGCTTTTGCCGAGCAGCTTGCATCATTGTTAAGGTCAGGAACTTACTTCTCCTAAAGACAATTCAGAGGCTACTAGGCCTAATGGTAGCTGTCTGTTCAGTAATACCACTGCGCCTGCTGCACATGTGACCCCTTCAGTATTGGCTGAAAGTCTTGGTCCCGCCCCACACTTAGCATCTGGGACGCCTCAGTCTCAGGGTGATCCACAGCTGCAGCAAGGCCCTGGTCCCTTTGAAAGCTACCCATCTGTACCAGTCAGGGATAGATCTGGGGCTGGTCTCCAGAAGGAAAGCAGTCACAACCAGGAGTCGAATACTGGTCTGCCATCACACAGGGCACCTCAACCCAAGTTTGAGGTGCCCTGTGTGATGGCAGACCAGTATTCGACTCCTGGTTGAGCCTAGAAATGATGGCAGTTTTTCTAGCGCAGTGGCAGCCTACATAAACCACTGAATGCGACTCAGCTCGCACCGTCTGTACAGGCTGGTGAGGAGTCTCCTCTTGTGTGCACAACACAACCTTCATTTGGTGAAGGCAGTGCACCCTCATGTTGTTTCTAACTTATTTGACTGTCTTTCTACAAAAAGAGATATTTAGTATAATGCTCCTACCATTCTGGATAGTTACAAGGGGCTGTCAACCTCCAAAAGGACAAAAAAGTCATAAAAGTGGTCAATAACTTAGCACCTCAATGAGTGTTGTGTCAGGTTTAATGTCATTGACACCACTCATCACTGGTTCTCATATGTATACTTATCACAACACATCATATTTGACTTTAGGGTAACAGTGAAATAATAATGAATGACAACTAAATTTTTAGTCTGCTTCTTACAAAAAGCTATTGTCTGGTATCGTATGGTATTTTTTGGCTTTTTTGAAACTTGTCAGGACCTGGTCATTATATGCTTTCATTTTTTTTTTTTTTTGCAAAAGAACGTGAACATTCTGTCTAACGTCTCTTTTTGCATTCCAGAGAAGAAATACAGGTTTGAAATGACATGAAACGACATGTAAAGGGATGATGAACTATCCTTTTCAATTAGATTTAGGACAGTTAAAATACACAGAAGAATTCTCATCTTCATTATAAGAAATATCTGGTGTGATAATCATGCACCAAAAACAATACAAGACACACATTTTCCCTAAAATCATGTTTCCATGTAAAGCAGCATTTGTCGTTTCCCCACAGAAACCTCAGCTCTGCATCCATTCAGCTGAGGATTCATTCACTGTATTAAACTACATAAAACACTGCCTGTTTACACTTTTGTCGATTTGATTACTTATTACACGGCTCTTTGGAATACTTGATTCTGATTGGTCGATCTTGGCATTCAGTGGTCAAATATTTCTTAAAAATGAATCTTCAGTTGGACTATGACCGGCTGATTGTACATTTTCACTTATATAAGTTACTTATTATATCTCTCTTCCTCTTTCTTTTACACATGAACACACAAATACAAATACTTACTTGATCTTGAGTATTTAATTCCATTAATAATCAGGAGAGTCAAACAAATGAACTTCATCTTTGAAGGACATGGATGCTAAAAAGAAAAATATGAAAAAAAATTACATGTATTATAATCAGAAAAATCATAGAATGGCGAGTTAACATGCATGTGTTTTCTTACATTACACGTAACCAGAAAATCTAAATTCAGAAAATCTGTAGACTTGTTCAGGTGTATTTCTCAATTCTTCCATGACTTACCTTAAACTCAACATTGACTGCTTTCAAGAGTGTGAATAAATGTAAGATCATACGGAGATCATTCCTGGTTTAGTTTTACTTTCTCATTTAACATCTTAAGTGATCACACAGTTCCTCCAATCACACTAGTGTTACATCCTACTTAGAGTCAGGCAGGAGTAACATTTGTTGTAGTGGTGACAGGAAGCGAGCACCTCTCTGCTGCCTGAAATCGACGTCTTCAGGCTTTGAGTTTATAACTGCTATTTATGGATGGGCGTGATTTAACTTTTTGAATCAGTTTGCAGGTTCTAACTACTGTAGTTTAAATAGCTGATTTAGTGGGCTTAGTGGCATAAACACCGTTCTGCACTTTTCAGACAGCAAATCTCACCAAATATGAGATACTATAGAAAAAATGTAACAATCTAATAATACTGAGGTCAATCTAAGTACTGAGGTCTTGCATATTTAATGTATTCTGCATAAGGCAGTGTCTGTTGTCTTGATATGTCACACAAAAATGGATAAAACGGAGCATGATGGAAAATGTACAGCTCATACAGTCTGACTGGCTGATAAGGATGATTTGTAATGATCCATTTTGGTCATTTTAAGTGGAAGTTCCCCAATCCAGAAGTGCCACCCATTTAAAATGCAGTAGGCTCATTCAGAAAAAAATGGATATACTGTAGATGTAGTCTCAGCCTCAGGTGTCATGTCCACGGACCATTGACTCAATGCCCGATGCATAGGGCACACAAAATAGGAAATGCTTCAAGAGTTTCAGTCGTTATCTGATTGGTTGTTATCTAAAGTCGTTACCTATAGGATTTCCTGAAGACATGTGTGTGTTCTTTAATATTTTATCTGGAAACAAAGCTGATGTGACGCCCCATGGAAGAAGAAAGCCATGTGTACCACTGTATCGATATCAGATTTTTCACTACGTGATTATCATGGCCAAAAAAATTAACGATACCGATATATAGCAATATCGAAATCTTGAAAAAAAAAAAAAACGTCAGTCAAATTCATCTTTATTTTATTATTTTTAAATTTTTTGTCCAATAATTCACACCATGGCATACAAAAGAAACAATGACACTTAATAGAAACTAAAATGCTAACAACGCATGCGTTAACATGCACATGCATCAGCACACGTGACCATCGTTTACATGAAGCAGAAGTGTGTTGTGATAGTCTCCACAAAGGAAGCGTGCCTCTGCAGATGGGATGAGGAGGAGAAGAATTGTTGAATAAAGTCGTTATTTTTGTTTTCTTTTCTTTTTTTTGCACAAAACGCATTCTCGTAGCTTCGTAAAATTATGGTTGAACCCCTGATGTCACATGGACTACTTTACCGATGTCCTTATTACATCCCGCCTGCACTTCCGCTTCATGTAAGCAATGCATGCACATGGTGCTGCTGCTTACGTTAACACGGAATTCCAGAGTGGCTCAATGGCATCAAGGGGCAAGAGTACATCATCAGTAATATCATTACCCATGAGAGAAGCGATGTGAAGATAGAGGTCCCTGACTTTTTTAGCGTTGCGTCTGTGTGGGTGCAACCCATGCAGAATACACAGCAATCATGCCTATCGGGAAATTTCAAGGGTCCTGCGCAGGAAAACCATTCTTTGAATGCCATGATTGATGTCATGCAGTCACTGGAATGCTGTAGGGGAGCGTGGCAAAGTCGTACATTATAGGAGTGTTAGAACGTGATCAACAATGATTTTCGTCAACAACAAAGGCTTGCAAGGGCTTTAAGACAGAGCAGAAGTCTAAAAGAGAAAAAAAATCTGATAATGCTGTTCAGCACCTCCTTCTATAGATGAGGAGCCCATCGCCTTTTTGCGCACTTGAAGGGCATTTGCCAGTCCTACGGGAAACACACACTTCCTTCTGTGTCACAGTCTTATAAAGAATAATATTCCTAGCCTTAATCTGACTAGAAAACAAATTCAGGATATGCTCTTGTAACGTAAAATACGTAATATATATTTCATTTAAAGAAATAGTTTAATTTAGCTCAAAGGGAATCATTTATGATTTTATAGGGAATTTGGACAGAATCGCTGTTTCACGGCTGATCACTGAAGGATCCGTATAACAATCAAATCCCTGCACTGGATATTAAAAATCCAATATATACTGAAAACACTATTTACTAGCACAGTAACGATCAGCAGATTAAGACATTAACTTGTGAGCACAAAACACAAGATACTTCTCTTTTTAATATAAGACTTTATTTGATAAATCTAAGACATGTAAACTAATCTAACACATGAACACAAGCATTCACACATTCATACGGTGCAGAAAGAGAGAAAGTAAGAAAAGGATGAGCTTAAGAGAATGAAAATGTGATATCCCAAGTTTACAGCAATATGTGCAATTGCATAGACCTGAACAACCATCAATCACTTATTTAACCCCCGCTTTGAGTTTCTCAATGAGGTTAAAATTTGTATTAAACTGCGCCGACTCAGCAAAAGTCTGGAGGTTACTTGCTTGCTTTGCCTCTGGGATTCCCTTTTGTCGTCGTCGTCACGGGGGGTTTTCCCAAGTTTGCTGATTGGTTGGATGTTCAGTAGTCATTGAAGTGACGTCTTGGGAAGCTAACGGTTGGGCGTTGGCTGAGGATGCGGAGTTGTGGCTAGTAGAAGTTTTGAGGTGGTCACAGACTCGAGTTGAACTCGACGCATGACGGCACAACTTACACTGAGAACACGAAACTCGCAACGGAAAAGGAAAGAAATTAAAAGAATAAAAGGTGTAACGAGACTAGGTGGGTTTTCTTCTCATTGTGGTGTCAGCTGGCACTTAGGCCAGAGCACGCTCAAAGAGCAGCGTCAAAACGCGGTGGCAGAAGAGAAGAGCAGAGGAGAAGGGACTAAGAGAGCTAAGAGCTAAGAGTTTGATGGTGTCCTGAGTTTTTAAACTCGGCTTTCAGACCGTCCCATCTGGACGTCTTGACCAATTAGATATTATCTTTGCTTGAGGTGTTGCTCCGTTTCTCCAACCAATCAATAAATCAACATGTTATCTGATCAGTCACATAGTCCGAATTTTCCCGCTCTTGTAAAGTATAATTTTGGAAATGATTTCTATAAGAAGATTATGATACATTTGACAAAGAATTAGTTGGAAGAAACATTTAAAGCATGAATTTTCAAACTCATACATACCAAACACATATGAATCCTTCAGCTATTCAATAATGATTAAAAAGACATACATAATATGTGATTAAAACATGATAGTCAAATGTGTGGGTTACATACATGATATGGGTTATTTCTATGCAGAGAAATAATTCATAAGTCCCTTTAAGATGAATTTTGTAGCATATGGAGAGATTGTCTCTGTGTAGTCTGTTAGTGTATATATATGTTCAGGATTACTCCAGAGAGTACAAAGGTCTCTTAAGGAATTTTCAGTCTCAGTCTTTGTCTTGTGTGGGGGGGGAGACCCACCCAAGAGAGTCTGTAGCTCGTGATTTTCTATCATGGAACCCATGTGATGGCCATCTCTTTGACCATAAGTCTTGATTACTTGCCCCAAATTTGACAGTCTTTTTCCTGAGTTGACTATCAATAAGTTCTTTTGTTTTAATGTTGCAAGCTGTTCTGTGAAAGAGTCGGTTAGTTTGCTTGCTTCAAACTAGTTGGAACTAGGAATCTGATTTACGACATCCTGTTTCCTTGGTGGAATTCCAGCTCCTCAGGTTTCAATGTTCTGATGCATCTTAAATTTGTCTGATTCGGTCTCTGATATCCTACACTCCACAAAAGCTTCTTTACTGTAGAAAAAGGTTCTTTAGATTATGTTCTTCACACTAAGAAAAAATGGTTCTTTTAAGGACTGTTCACTGGAGAGTTATTCGGGGAACCAAAACTTGTTCTGGCATCGCTGTGAAAACGCCCTTTTGGAACCTTTATTTTTAAGAATGTATACTGAGTAGGGGTGGGCAATATGCTGGTAGAAACTGGTATTTTATTTATTTATTTATTTTTTGCTTAATTGTTCTTGAACAGTTAAATAAACATATAAGTGTTAAAATGCCCATCTTTGCAAGCATCCCCATGAACACAATCATTTTGGTCTTAAGTGAAAGCAAACAGCTGAGAAAGAAAAGACATTGGATTCGGATGTTCATTCTTTAAGTCGAAGCTGCCTAATTCCTCCAAAAATTGACTGTTTACTTAACTTCAGTGAGGTTGATTTTTTTTCTCTTTCTTTTTCTTTTTTTTAAAGGTTTGTCTTAAGCCCAAAGTATACTTCACTTTTTACGCGTACATGAGGGACAGCGTACAGTGCGCATGACGCGAATTTCGTCATCAGAACGTCTCCGGTTACTCGTGCAACCTTGGTTCCCTGAGAGGAGGGAACGAGACATTACGTATGGGGAAACCCTTTTTCCTCGAAATGTTGAAGCCTGATTGAATCACTCTATTGCTCTGCAATAGCCAATGGTGTTCGAGCATTCACCTGATTGGCTGGCTCAGCCGCTATATAAGTGATCTCGGGCGCCAAAATACCTCAGAATATTTCGACTGAGCGAGAGCTATTGAGGCTGTAAGGAGGTTTTTCTACACGGCCGTCTACGTAATGTCTTCTTCCCTCCTCTCAGGGAACCAAGGTTATATGAGTAACCGGAGACGTTCCCTTATCGAGTCGGTCTCTCGACATTACGTATGGGGAACGTATAAAACCCCGCCGTGTGGAAAAAAAAAAAAAAAAAACTGTGCCGGCCAACTCGCACATAGCCGATGCAGAGGGCCAGGCGCTGAGGCAGTAGTAAGACAATTCAGCACTTTTCTGCTTCGACAGTGGGCCGCCCTTTTTAGCACCCGCGAAACAGACGAAAAGCTCTTCCGAAGTTCGAAACTGGCTACTTCTGTCCACATAAGCACGCAGCACACGCACGGGGCACAGAGTGTGCGGGACTCGGTCCTGTAACCATAGTTGCAACGGCCTCATATGCAGCAAGCCCAGCCGGCAGGCAGAGGCTGCAGCTGCCATCAGACCAAGCAGTCTTTGAAACGTTTTCAGAGGAACCTCCTTGCCTTGCACAAACGAGGCCAGTGTATTGTGAATGGACTGGATTCTCTGCTCTGATAAGCGCGCGATCATCGTACACAAGTCCAGAACCATACTCAGAAAAGTAATCGACTGGCAGGGCTGAAGTGTGCTCTTTTGCATGTTCACAGACAAACCCAGATCCGCTAGATGGGTGAGGAGCCTGAGCTTGTGTTCCTCGAGCACACTCCTTGATTGGGCGATGATCAGCCAGTCGTCGAGATAGTTCAGCACGCGCATTCCACTGAGTCTCAGGGGCGAGAGCGCTGCATTCATGCACATCATGAACGTACGGGGGGCCAAAGCCAGTCCGAACGGTAACACTTTGAATTGGTATGCAACACCCTCAAAAGCAAATCGCAGAAAGCGCCTATGATGAGGGGCCACCTGGATATGAAAATAAGCATCTTTCAGATCCACCGCTATGAAATGGTCCACGGGCTGAATGTGCGCGAGGATCTGTTTCACTGTAATCATCTTGAACGCGCGCTTCGTGAGTGCCTTGTTCAGCGGTCTTAGATCTAGAATAGGACGCATGCCTCCGTCTTTTTTTGGGACAAGGAAATAACGGCTGTACAATCCGCAATTCATCTGTTCCTCGGGTACTAACTCTACTGCCTGCTTGGCTAGGAGGGAGGAGATTTCTGCCCGTAACAGTGGGGCGCTCTGTTCTGACACTTCTGACATAATCACGCCGCCGAAGCGGGGTGGTCTGCGAGCGAACTGAAGAGTATAGCCGCGCTTTATAGTGTTGATCACCCAATCTGATGTCGACGGGAGCACTGCCCATGCGCTCAGGTGGCTCGATAACGGAGACGGTGGTGTTAGCTGCGGCGAGGGCTGTGTGCCAGTCGCCGGTGAAACACCGCTGCTTAAAGGAACGACAGGTGATGTGCCCGCGGCACGGCGCACGGAGGCATTCGCCACTGAAAACTTAGGCTGCACCGAACTTCCGCTCTGCCAAACATCCCCAGAGGGAGAGGTTTCACTTATATCGCGGGTAATAGTCAGTGGAGGAAAAGAGCTCTTTTGGGTGAGGCATATAATGATTTATGTTTATTGCAACAGAACACATCGGTTTCAACATAACATTTAAACATACATTCTCGGCTTCTGGCTGCTGAGTGAACTCTGGGCGAGAACGTGCCCTCTTGGCCGCTGGCCCGTTGTCGTGCACGGACCGCGCCCTCTTCCTCCTGGCACGAACATCAGGAACGCTGCTATTTTTTCTCCACAGGCCGAACCTGCTGACGGGGGGCCGGCTTTGCTCCGAAGCGGGATTTCTTGAACTGCCTCTGATGAAGCAGCGGCTCAGGCTCACGTCGCGAGCTCGCGCTTGCTGGTGGAGCGCGACCAGCATATCTGGTCAATCGCTGAGCTGATGACGATCTGGACCTTGACCTGGGGGGAGCGTTAGATCGTTTGGGAAGAAGGTGCGGCAGCATCTTCGACTGCTTCAGTGCTTCCGTGTACTTCTCGGAAAAAGCCTCCACCGCGACTCCAAAGAGACCTTGCGGGCTCACCGGGGTGTCGAGGAGCTGCTTCTTCTCTGCATCTCGCATTTCCGTAAGCGTCAGCCATAGGTGGCGATGTAGAACCACCAGGCTGCCCATGCTGCGGCCGATTCCCTGGGCGACCTTTTTAGATGCGGCCAGGGCTAGATCAGCTGCTGTCCGCAACTTGCGGAACGACTCTGGGTCCGGGCCTTCTTCGTCCAGGGACCTCAGCAGTCGCGTCTGGAATACCTGCAGGACTGCCATCGTATGGAGGGCAGATGCTGCGTGTCCTGCAGAAATATATGCCTTTTCAGCGATGTGAGCTGTGGCTCGACATGGCTTAGAAGGCAATGAGGCAGTTTTCCAACCCCGGGACAGACAAAGGTGAGCAGCGACGGCATCCTCAACGGGAGGTGGTCGCGCATACAATTTTTTTCTCTGCACCCACCACTGTCGTGAGAAGCTGAGTTCCCTGTGCATGGGCTTGGGCTGAGTGAGGGGAGCGTCATGAACGAGTGAGCTCCTCGTGGAGCTCGGGGAAGAAAGGGGCGGGTCTCTGTGGCACATCCGCTTGGCGGCTCGCGCCGAAGAAAGATCCATCCATCCAACGTTTAGACGCCTGTTCAGGGGCCGCCCAGTCCAACTCCAGATCCGCTACAGCTTCCGTGAGGATGTTCATCAGCTCCACGTCCATTGAAGTCGGGGTGCAGCTAACCTCTGAAGGGACCTCCGACCAGGCATCCGGGTCGGAGGCATTCGTGGACATGGTGTCATCCTCTTCACAGCCGAAGGAGACCATTTCCCACGCTTCTGTCAGAGGGCGGGAACTCTCTTCAACATAGATGAGCGGAGGCTCCGGCTTGTGAGGGCGACGTGGGCGCTGGGCCGACGTCAGCCCCTCATTAGAGCCTCCTGAAGGAGTAACCTGCAGTCTGCCGGCCTGCGGCTCGAAGGCGGCGGGCGGAGGAGATGCAGGAGCCGCGAACAACGGCCAGCCTCGCCCGAAGGATCTTGATTGGCAGTTCTTCACAGGCTTGGCAATCCGATCCTTCTAGTGCCGCCTCGGCATGGGCGCGGCCCAGACACAGTACACAATCCTTGTGTGCATCTGGAAAGTCAACGGGCCCACCACACATGCGGCAAAGAGACATCTTGTCGGTAATCTTGTACTCCGCCGGAACGCAAGAGGGGATCGCTATCTGCGTCGTCCACTCTAGTCGCGTAGGTCAACGGCGAAATCAGGCTCCAGGTGAAGGAGAAAGATTCTGAGGTATTTTGGCGCCCGACATCGCTTATATAGGGGCTGAGCCAGCCAATCAGGTGAATGCTCGGACGCCATTGGCTATTGCAAAGCGATAGAGTGATTCAATCAGGTTTCAGCATTTCAAGGAAAAAGGGTTTCCCCATACGTAATGTCGAGAGACCGACTCGATAAGGGAACAGTACATGACCTTTTTCCTGAGTAACCGATGAGCGGCGCCATGATGGTTTCGAACTTCCATTTGGGTGCTCTCGTGTTCCAGTCTCCATAGAAATTCATGTTAAAATGGGGTAAAAAGATTGACTGAATTGAAACTTTTTCAATATAACTAAATGTATAAATGTGCACAGGGTTAAGGTGTGCTGTTGTTATCGTGAAATAAAATCACTCATATCATGATATAAGATTTTGGCCACATCGACCACCCCTAATACTGAGTATTTATATGTTTTTAATCCAAATGACCCATGTTGTTTTCAGAGTAGGCTACTGTACGTTACAGCAGCGTTAATCTGTTATTTTAATAAGTGAAACTGTTAACCAATTATAGCAGGGGGTGTTTACTTGGGAGTCTTGTATGCGCCCCGCCTACAAGAACAGACCGTTCTGCAGAGAGGCTCAAAAGCAGGATAGAAAATAGCCTACTACTTCTAAATTATGTTGTTTTTAATGTAAAATCACACTAACATAATAATAATAATAATAATAATAATAATAATAATAATAAACTAAATAAAACAAAATGCAGTTCATGATCCATTTAAACACATTGAAGCAAAGTAAGACACAAAAAGTACCAAATAAAAAACAAATTGAAAATAAAGATGTTATTCATGATGGATTGCATCTGGAGTAGTAAAAGTAAGTGTTACAATGAAAGATGTCTAGAATAAAGTGTGGCACTCAAGTAACAGTGATCTGGACAGAGATATTTACAGTATGTTAAAAAAAAAAAAATCAATCAGTATACAGAAATCATCACAGAGATCAGTGGTTGAGTGGAGATTTTAAGCCAGTCAAGACCCAAACAAACAAGATTCTCAGCAAAAGACTGACTAGTGTATGAGTAGATATGGACTCATAAACTTATCATAGTAGACATGGACTCATCATAAAAGGAGACCAGACCCTCCTAATTATCCACAAACACCCTCTGAGCCGCCACACTCAGGGAAAGAAAGATAAACGGAGGATCACAAGCCCAATACATACCATTATTCAGACCCACAGTCCAGTATTTATCTTTAGGATTTAGATTGGTCCATCCCTTCATGTTAATGGCCTAAATACCATTCAGTTCACTCCTTCACTTGCACCTCATTGTAAAAGACACGTTTTACTTCCATCTTCTTTTTTTGCTTGCACCTTCACTAAATACAGAAAGAAAGTATGAAGTTATAAAGGGTCCATAACAGAATTCATCTTAAGATCAATAATGAGATAGATAATATTAGTCACCACTTGAAGACTAGTAAAACCAACAGGACTTAAAGAGATTACTTATCTTATAATAAACTGTAATGATTTGTTTTATTTATTAATATATTAATAATACCATTTAAAGCAATTTATTCATTTGGTGTAATTATCATGTGACTCTTTAAATGTTGATCACGTTCTAAAGGAAGTTAAGAATAAAGACAAGAAAAAACAACATTGACATGACATTATTTTGATATCACTCTGAAAAACAACAACTGCATATTTTAAATATAAATTATGATCATTTAGATACATTTATAGGCTATATTAACTTGTAACTGAATAAATAATCAAAATATATATGCAAACAATATAAACATGCATTCATTATGTGTCTGTGTGTGTGTGTGTGTGTGTATCTGAATTGCCAATCATATATATCCTGTTTTATTTATAAAAATGAATTGACAGTGTTTATTAATTGTTTGACAGATCAAAGCAGGCTCAGTAATTAATTAAGAGATGGCTAGGTGTGCATTAAACAGTTGTAGTGCATGACTAGGGCAAATAACCGCCGCAAAGCTGACCTTGTCTTCTTTCCCTGTTCTCATTCTGTAAATGTTGATGATGTTCTGAAGAAAATTCAAAATACAGGCAAGAAGAAACAACATTAAACAGATGACATCATAAACAAGTACATATGGTAGCTGAATAAATAAATAATGTGTGTGTGTGTGTGTGTGTGAGAGAGAGAGAGAGAAAGAGAGAACTGCCATAAAGTCAACTATGCCTCATTTTATTTACATATGAATACAGTGTGTTAATGTTTTGCATATCAAAACAGACTTAATTAATTAATTAATTAATTAATTAATTAAATTATATATGATAAATATTAATGATAAATATTAAAATGATATAATTATTTTATAATAATAACTACAAATATATAAACAAGAATGAAAAATGATTAAAAATGGCAAAAACGTTCTGGTTACCAGAAATGGTGACCTAATATGTACAGTTCGCCTCATATGACACACAGATACTTTAAATTAATAATGAAACTTCAAAAGACAAATTCACCTTGTTTTATTCTCCTGTTCTCATTGTGTAAAAGTTCTGAAAATTCTGAATAAAGGCAAGAGAAAACACCATAACATCACACATGGGTACATACCGGTTTGCACTACAAATGCAAATGCAAAAAAAGCAACAACAACAAAAAAAAAAAACCCCTAAAAATTGCAAAAACCTTTAAAATAATAGTGAAATAATAACCTAATAAAAGATAAATTCACCTTGTTTTATTCTGCTCTTCTCCTCCTCTAGTTGATCATGTTCTGAAAAAAAATACAGAATAAAGGCAAGAGAAAACATAACATCATGTGTACATATGGTAACTAAATAAATAATTCAGATGTATATTTTATAAACATGCATCTATTATAGGAAAGAAATAATAACTACAAAAGATAAAACATTGCAAAAACCTTTAAAATAATAGTGAAATAACCTAATAAAAGATAAATTCACCTTGTTTTATTCTGCTCTTCTCCTTCTCTAGTTGGTCATATTCTGAAGAAAATTCAGAATAAAGGTCAGAGAAAACTACATTAAATATATAGGCCATAATTATTTCTGAATGAGGAAGAACAACTACAAATAAAACAGAAATTATATTTTTTTTTAAAAATGGCAAAAATGTACAAGACCTAAGATATATGTGAAATAAGTAGATATTTTGTTAATGAAAATAGACTTTAGACATTAATAATAAAATTATAACTTAAAAATGCAAATTCACCTTGCTTTATTCTCCTGTTGTATTCATTGTATTCTGAAGAAAATTCAGAATAAAGGCAAGAGAAAACATTAAGTAGACAACATTGCACATGGGTACATATGGTTTTGCACTACAAATGCAAAAAACAAAACAAAACAAAAACAATAAAAATGGCAAAAACTTTAAAAATAAAAAGATAAATTCACCTTGTTGTATTTTGCTTATCTCATTCTGTACAAGATCACATTCTGAAGAAAATTCAGAATAAATAGAAAACATTAAATAGGTAACATCACATGGGCAGTGTAGAAATAACGCATTACAAAAGTAACAAAAAGTATTACAATAATACTTTTTGCTGTAACACAGTAATGTAACACATTACTAATAAAAATTATGATATTATACCCAACATAACTTAAAGAAAGACCTGGACCGGTGCCACGCTAACACTAAGCTAACTGAGAGAGCTGCAGGATTAGATAAAAGAAAAAAATGTGGCAGACGAGAGATGAAGAGACTCATGGCTGAGAATGTTGTGGAAGATATGCAACCTCTGTCAACAGTAGAACACCCAATGCATGCCAGGTTTATGTTGTGAACTTGAATGAAAAGAAAAGAAAAAGAGGTTGTGCATCTTATCATGTCATTAGGCTATAGGTTGCATTTATCAGACTTTGACCATTTGTCTACTTTTGTGATTCTAACAGTGATTGTTACTTATTGTATTGCGCAAAATGAAATGAAAAGTGTTAATTGCAGAACCAAGTTTAGATCTGCTCATATCACATCACATTTCTTTTTACGTGTTTTTACAGTGTTGCGCATTATAACCTGTCACACATGATTCTGTTGAGTTTATTAATGCAATGGCAAGTCAGAAGGGGCTCAGATAAGTCATCGCTGAAATGTCGGAGCTTTGTTCAGTGTGCGTGCTTGCTTACTGAATTCTGCACTCTGGCGAATTGTCATCATAAACAACAACCTGTAGATGCACGCATGATTTAAGTAAGAGATTCATTCATCAAATAGTGTATAGACAGCTTCACTGATTATATAATTTCTTTTTTTCTTTTTTTTTGAGAGAGAGAGAGAGTGCTTAAACTTGCGCTAGACTGAAGTAATACGATGTTCTTTGATAATGTAAATGTTATTTGCATGCTTTCTCTGTATAATTTATTCACCCATATGGTACCTGTACTTGCCTAAAATGACAGGTTTGTGATGTGTGTAATAGATTACATAATAGATAACATTAGGCTACTTTTGGTTCACCCTCTGTCTATGATATTGCACCATGAGCCTTCACTGTGCCTGTTACAATATGTTGTTAATAGGCTTGGGGGGCTATACAGTCATTATGCATTATGCATTACGCTATACTACATCACCATTGACTGGATGTATAATGAGCAGCAATAAACTACATTTTAGCATTTTAAAACACCTTGTCATACTTATGTGGTTATTTTTGTGAAAATAACAACAACGAAAAAAAGTAATGCAAAAGTAGTGTAACGCATTACAATTCAGAGACAATAATATTGTAATGTAACTAATTACTTTCAAATGACAGTAACAAGTAATAAATAATGTCTTACATTACAGGTAACTTCCCCAACACTGCACATGGGTATATGGTAAGTGAATAAATAATTTAAATGTACATTTTATAAACATGCATCTATTATAGGCGAGAAATAATAACTACAAATGCAAAAAAAAAAAGATGAAGATTTGCAAAAACATTTAAATTAATTGTGAAATAATAGCCCAATAAAAGATAAATTCACCTTGCTGAATTCTGCTCTGCTCGTTCTGTAGTTGATCATGTTCTGAAGAAAATTCAGAATAAAGGTAAGAGATAACAACAGATACATTAATACATTAAATATATATATATATATATATATATATATTGGGCATATTTCTGGTTAAGGAACAACTACTACAAATAAAACACAATTTATATTTAAAAAACTTACAGGAACTAAGATATGCACAAAAGCATACAGTATGAATACACAGTGTCTGTTAAGTAGATATTTTGTGGATGAAAACAGACTTTATACTAATAATAAAATTGTAACCTAAAAAGACCAATTCACCTTGTTTTATTATCCTGTTCTCATTATTTAGTTGATCAAGTTCTGAGGAAAATTGGCAAAAAAATATGCACTTTCTCTCATATGACGAAAAGTATAAGAATACACAGTGTCTGTTCATTAACTATTTTGTGAATGAAAATAAACTTTAAATTAATAGTGAAATAATTTAATGACTTTTCAGAACAAAATGACACATTTCTTGAGTCTTGCATGTGTGTCCACTGTTGGACACTATTAGTGGACTGAGAAATTAGTAAAACATCTCAGTTACTAATGTAACCTCTGTTTCCTGATGGAGGGAATGAGACATGGTGCATTAGGGGTCGCATTTGAGACACCTCTGATACTTCAGAA
Organism: Tor tambroides; assembly: GCA_021397915.2. Taxonomy (NCBI): domain Eukaryota; kingdom Metazoa; phylum Chordata; class Actinopteri; order Cypriniformes; family Cyprinidae; genus Tor; species Tor tambroides. The sequence goes on along the minus strand of JAFVLL020025594.1, from coordinate 35,102 downwards.
AAGGCCAGTGAGAATTGTTGAGGGTAACTTGCATGCTACTCCCCATCATATGGGTATAAAGGTGTGGCATGGATCCATTTATTCAGGTTTGTGCTAAGGAGCCAAGACAAGTGTCCCCAGCCATTTCAGCGGGCAGTTCAAAATTGTGGCAGGAGGGTCTTGCTGCCTCCATCGGGAAACATCATTAACCGAGATGTTCCCTATTTGTCAGTCACTTCAGTGTGGTGTTAATGATTGACACTAGGGGTCCCTACACTAAATGACACAACAACAGTACTGAGTCACGAGAGCTGGTGGTGCAGATGCTAACTGGCTTTTGTGTGTCAGAATGATAAGTGTAGCTGCGCTGTATCTCAACCTTCCAGTGCCCAGGGTAAATGACCTCAGGTCTCCCTTTCTTAAGGGGACCAGCTTACTCTTTATTTGGGAGAGGTCACTCCTGCTGTAGGGCCTCTAGTTTTTTGTGTACTTACGGCGGAGTACACCTAGTTGTTTACGTAGGAGAAGTGTTCTCTTTTTGCTGCTGAGAAATGAACACTGTGGAGACAACATCCTACCTGAAAGGGGCAGTTAAGATGTGGAAATACGACCTAAGGACTCACCTGTTGGGGAGAACTACATAGGGAAGAGTCCGTTTGGAGGGCCCTGCCTGATGAGGGGGAGACTACCGGCCACAGCGACAGGGGAAGACACAAGGTGATAGGGACGCCGATAGGGAAACCAAACAGTGGAAGAATACATCATACGAGGTCACTGTTAGGGGACCACTCCATATGGAGCACTAGCAAAATAAAAAGGGCTCACATGAAGAGGGGCATACCATGATTAATGGGCCTGTGAGGGAATTCCTCCACCAAATTTGCTGCTGGTGGGTGGTGAGGGGTATATTGGTCCTGGGTTCACCAAACCTGGGTAACTTCTCTAGGATAAAAAGGCACACTTCTCCACCTCATGTTGTGATCTTCTGAAGCTTTGTGTGTGATACGGGTCTCTTAAACAGATCTCTCTGTAGGGCCTGTAAGACCCAGGGGAGATCCCAAGAGGAAATGAGGTGTGGTCTTGGAGGATTCAACCTCCATGCACCTCTCAGGAACCTGACAATCAGTCTGTGCTTCCCCAAAGACCTGCAACTCCCAGTGCTAGAAGTGGCTGCCTCCTCTAGGCCTTCTTAGAAAAAGGAAAGCACTGACCCAACTCTGCACATTTGAGGATCATCCCCCCAAAGGAACAACACAGTGAAAAGACATCAATTCAAGGCATCTAGCTGCCTGGTAGAGGGGGTGCTTGCCTGTGTGATAGTGTCTACCATGGCTGGTGATAGATTTCTGAATTCTTCCTCAGGGACCAGACATGAAGGTTTCAGAAATCTGAACACAGGTGCCGGATTGTGCCCTGCCCATGAGAAAGAAGGTCCTTCCTCACTGGGATTCACCAGGGAATGGTCAATGCCATCCCCATGAGCTCTGGGAACCAAGTCTGGTTGGGCCAGTAGGGCATGACCGATAGGATTTGTTCTTTTTCCTCTGCGATCTTGCACAATGTCAGTGCAATGAGGCTTACTGGGGAATTGTATACTTTCACAGGCCCTGGGGCCAGCTGTGATCTGTGCCGAGGGGACCACAGAGAGCAATGGGCGGACTCCTGTGTGGCAAACAGGTCTTCCTGAGCCTCACCAAATCAACAGCAAACCACCTGGCTCCTTCTTGGGAGAGTCTCCACTTTCCTCGGAGCGTAACTTGTCATGAGAGTGTTTCAGCCTCATGATTGAGGATGTCTGGAATGTGAGTGCCTCACAGTAACTTCAGGTGGCGGGCAAGTTGTGACACGCGACGGGAGCAGACATTGCCCTGACGGTTGATGTATGCCACCACTGCAGTGTTGTCCATCCGGACCAACATGTGCTTGCCCTGATACAGAGGTCAAAACCGCCTCAGGGCTAATAGCACAGCTAACAATTCTAGGGAGTTGATGTGCCAGTGCAAACAAAGCCCTGTCTAGGGTTCCAAGACTGTCCAATGTACATGGAACCCCAGCCTGTCTTGGAGGCATCTGTTGTGACAACAACATGCCTTGACACTTATTCTAGGGGAACACCATGACCATCTCAGGGCTCAGCTCTGAAGCCAGTGCTGAAGTGGTCTCATATGCATTAACCCCAATGGCATGACTGCGGCTAAGGAAGCCATATGCCCCATGGTTGCCTCTCAAAGTATTTCAGTGGAACCGCTGTCTTATTGAACAGGTTCAAGCAGTTCAGCAATGACCAAGCATGATCCTCTGAGAGTCTGAGTCCAACTCAACACAGAGAAAAGAGATGCTCTGCACAGGGGAGAGCTTGCTCTTCTCCCAGTTGACCCAAAGTCCCAATCAGGCTAGGTGCTGAAGGACCACTCCCTGTCGTCTATGTAGTTGAGGATGTGCATGCCCACTTCCTTTAGAGGGGCACGGGTGACCTCTCTGACTTTCATGAAGATGCCAGAAGACGGGGCAACCCGAAAGGGAGGACTTCGTACTGATATGCCTGTCCCTCAAAGTCTAACTGAAGAATTTTTCATACTCTGAATGTATGTGTCCTTCAAGTCTATTGCCGTGAACCAATCTTGATGCCAGGCACATGTTAGCATGTGTCTCAGTGAGAGCATCTTGAATGGGTGGCCTGTGGAAGGCCAGATTCCGTACTCGCAGGTCTGATTGGTTGCAACCCACTACCTTTCTTGTTGGGCAAACAAGGTTAGGGCTGTAAAACCCCTTCTTCTTGTTCCATGCAGGGGCCCACAATAGGCGGGGCTGGTGAAATTGGAAGAAGGCAGTGTTCTTCGTGGCTCATCACACTTACCTGTCTCTTTGAAGGCCAGTTGCAGCACAACACGGGAGAGCAAAGTGTTCGCACTCCGCCAAGATTCTGTTGCAGACATTCTATGCATGGCCATTGCAACACTGAGGGCTGTGAACGTCTAGTATCAGTGAATGACCCAGGAAAAAATGACACTGCCCTCTTGCTGACTGTGAAAAAGCTTTTGGCCACCTGGTGTCTGGCAAAAGAAAATCCAATTGAAAAGTCACCTCCGGTCCCTTCAACAGGAGTAAGGCCAGTCATGGTCTAGCTGTCGGCCCAGGCTCTTTTGGTGGCAGGGCTGGTGTAGCCTTTGCCACCCTCAAGGACAAGCAGGTGGGGGATGGGATCTGGTAGTCAATCTGCAGCTAAACAGGATGCATCTGTTTCTCACTGCAGAGAACTTTTTTTTTTTTTCCTTGACCTTTTTTCCTTGACAGTGTTTCTGAACAGGCCACCTTGAGAAATTCCAAATCTCTGCAAGGCTACGCCACAGGCTTAGAACCAACAAGGTGGGACCAGGCAGTAAAAAGGGCCCTCCACAGCTTGTCAGTTCTTCATACACTCACAGAAACAAAAGGAAATCTTCGTTATGTGAGGGCTCTGAGCACAGAAACCAATCATCTAACCACGAATGCTCAGGACATGAGGGGGGTAGATTCCACTCCAGCCTCAAGAGCGAAGGACCGGGCAAGCATGTTCGGCAACTCAGCCTCAAACTCTGTCTTTGCCATTACACCCAATGGTGGGACTCCAGCCGAGCCCTCAGCATCAGAAGGCATTAGCCCATCCCCCAATGTCAGCTGTATCATGCATCGCAACGTCAAACTCATCTATGAATTCCACTGGACGCAATATGCAAGACAAGGAATGGGAGGACTGCGGGGATTTTCCAGGTGGAGAAGCTATCACTGTTGCCCTCTAATCGCCCTGAGCACTCATTGGCACATTGCATGAGTCTCTCTTGTTAGAGAATATTCTCTTTTGGAAGTTTCAGTTTCTATTTACTTGTTGAAATGCTCAAGGGAACTCTTTTGCATTTATCAGTGCATATGGGACAGAGTGCCGCTGAAATGCACCGAAACAATCCAACAAAGCATCTAGGCAGAGGTGAATGGAGAGAGTAGCACAGACCTGTCCACTCAGCTCCAAAGAACAAATCTGAACGAGTGGACTGACAGATAGGGAATATATGACAACTAGCCCTAGAATCCCTTATTTACTTACATCAAATATATTAAATAACAAAGAAACAAGATGTTTACTTCTCTTTTTATGAACAAATGCAGTTATCAGCATTCCAGCAATCACAGTGAGTACAACAACAGCTGAAATCAAGATGATTGATGCCCTCCAAGGATTAAACCTTTTATCTGCAAAACAAAGCAGTGACTCACATTGAGCACATTGTGTCCAGTCAAACATTTATTACTGTTTGATTAAAATGATTAATAATGTAAACAATGATACACTGTGTCATACATATATAAGTATGCAGTGAAAAATTGTAATTAAATGTACAATAAAGCTATTCTTCATCATCAAATAACCATAAAACATCATGGAAAATTACACAACAAGTGTCAGTACTTACTTGATGTGCTAATCTGTGTCTTTAGCACATGATGTCTCAGTCTGACATTGCAGTGAATCTTGCCGACACTGTGATGCACAGTGATGGAGTGTTTCACACTGAATCCGTCGGTGTTTCTGTGTGTCTCTCTAGTTTCTGAACTCAAACTGACTCCTTCACTGTCCAGCCACTCAAGATCAGGTTCAGGATACCAACCTTCAGATTCACACTGTAGATGAAGCCCTCCTGAATCATCAAATCCATCTACAGTGATCACTGGAGGACGTCCTACAGCTACAGATTAAAATTCACTGAGTGAATGTATTTTCTGTCTATAAACCTGTTTTTGTTCTGGCTTTTTGTGTTAGTTTGATGCTGACAAGAGCACCAAACTATATCATGAAAGAGCAAAATATAGGGGAGACTGGAGATAATTGTAAAACTTTTTGCTTTAGCATCTGTAAATTTTTTTGCATCATCTCTAAAGTTGATATTATACCACATTTGTCTGCTACTAATTGAAGTTGTCTTGAAATCTCCAAAATATATGGATGTTTTGTAAATGCATTTAAATTAACTTGTTCAAAATCATTTTTATACCATCCCCATATCAACCCCTTCCCCCAACTCTTGTTATTCAAAAAGGCTAAGGATAACATAGGTTTAGAATATAAAAACATAAGGCAGTGTATGTGCTTGTTAGTCACTTTCATCGTTGTGTCAAATGAGGGCTTATACACCATCTCATTTCATTGTGTTCAATCTAAATCATGAAAGTTGTGTGACAATCCTTCCCATCTGTTATACCATGATATTTTGATGACCTTGTAAACCCCATTACAACTAGCTCCATGTTACAAACATCCCAGTCTTTCCAACATCAAAGCTTCATGTCTAAATCATTAAATGCTTGTTTTCATTGGTTTACTCACCTTCAACACTCACATCAAGAGTAGCATCATCATACCAGGATTTGGATTGAATTAAACACTTATAACGTCCTTCATCGGAGACTTGGACTGTTGAGAGTTTGAGTGATGCATTTCCCCTCTGTAATTCATGATGGATCAGTTCTGTTCTTCCTCTGTAAGACTCAATCTGCTCTGTGTTTCTGTCATAATGATCCTCATAGAGATGCACTAGTTGTGAGTTTTTCAGATCAGGTCTAAACCACTCCACTCTCATGTCCACCACACCGATGTTGGGTTTGACTGAACAGGGCAGAATCACATCTTCACCAGCAACAGCAAACACAGGATCTATAGGTCCCACTACTTCATACTGCTCTGTTATAAGAGGAAAAAAAAGCATATCTAAACTACACAGGCCTAAAGATTTTGTCTTTACCTCAACATGTGAACTGAGGTATCATCACTTACTTACCCTCATGTTGTCTATCTGACTGTCTTTCTATAAAAAGAGATATTTTGTATAATGTTCATACCATTCTGGATAGTTACAAGGGGCTGTCAACCTCCAAAAGGACAAAAAAGTCGTAAAAGTGGTCCATGACTTAACACATCAATGAGTGTTTTGTCAGGTTTAATGTCATTGACACCACTCGTCGCTGGTTCTCACATGTACACTTCTCACAACACGTCATATTTGACTTTAGGTGAAACAGTAAAATTATAATGACAACAAAATTTTGGTCTGTTCCTTGGAAAAAGCTATCGTCTGATACTTTTATGGTAATTTTTAATTTTTTTGGCCTTTGTGACCTTTAAATGAAGAGTTCCAATGCAAAAGCCTCTAAAAGCCATCTTGGTCAAAAATGAGATAATGATACTGAGTGAATGCTCTCCACACATATGTTCATCAAGTACTTTCACTTCAAATGCGCTAAATCCCAGCCTCAACCCACTGAGAAGTACCAGTGCTTATATAGAAACCTATACATAGTAGCCAGAAAGAAATGCTGATTTTAAAGAAAAATGTCAGACTGCTTCTTCTGATTTGAACTCTTCAAATCAGAAGCAGCAGGCAGTCCGTTTGATCTACAGATTTACAATGGTTAAAATACATTTTATAATTCTCATCTTCTTTCACATTATAACACATTATGTCTGGCATGATTGTCCTGCACCAGAAACAATACAAGACACACATTTTTCCTAAAAACATGTTTCCATGTAAAGCAGCATTTGTTGTTTCCCCACACACAAACCTCAGCTCTGCATCTGTTCAGCTGAGGATTCACTCACTCCATTATAGTACATAAAGCACTGCTTGTTTGCACTTTTATGGATTTGATTATTTATTAGGTTTTCAGTGGCCAAATATTTCTGAAAAATGATTGTTCTCCATGATATCATGATATAACTGACTGCCCGTTTTCTATATGCATGTGTTTTGTTTTTGCAGTTTCTACAAGACATCAAAACAGTTTTGAATCTTTGTTTATTTGATAAGTCTTTGTGTAATAAACTGCATAATGTACAGTAAACCTGTTATGAATGCAAAATTAACTCCTTCATTTGGACTATGACCGGCTGATTGTACATTGTCCCTCATATAAGTTACTTATTGTATCTCTTTTCCTCTTTCTTTTACACATGAACACACACATGAATACAAAAATTACCTGAACTTGAATCAGTAATTCCACTAATAATCAGGAGGGTCAAAAAAATAAACACCATCTTTGAAGGACATGGATGCTAAAAGAAAAATATGAAAAAAAGAGAGACATGTATCATAATCAGAAAACTGTCAGAATGGTGGGTTAACATGCAAGTTTTCTTTATGTTACTCCCAGAATATCTAAATTCATAAAATCATTTAATAAAATCTAGACATGTAGAAATCTTTCTCAATTCTTCCATGACTTACCTTTAACTCAGTACTGACTGTTCTCAAGAATGTGAATAAATAAGATGATATGAGAGATCATACGGAGATCATTCATGGTTTAGTTTTACTTTCTCATACTGTATCACTGAATATCTTGAGAGGTAAAATAGTCCCTCCCATCATACTAGTTAATAACCTGGCTGCTGAAATCATTCTCTTAATCTCAGAGTAATGTTGTAAGGCTTTGGCTAAAGGGTTGTGATTTAACTTTTTGAATCAATCTGCTGGTTCTAACTAGTTTTAATAGATAGTTAAGTTGATTTAGTGGCATAAACACTACTCTTTTGAGACAGCAAATCACACACCATATATGGTCAGGTCTGTACATGTAAATAAAAACGAAAAATAACTAGGATAAAGTCCTTTATGATCCAATGAGGAACGTATCCATGGACCCGTATTGAATTCCAGATACACTCCAGTGGATGAAACTGTGATGATATCACATGAATCTGCCGCGCAATCACCCATCGACATCAGTCCAACTGAAGAAATTGTTTCAAATATCTGATTATAGCAAAACAGGTACATACATAGGATAGCAGATCTGTTCTGTATTTACATGCATGTCTGCCACACAGCACAGCAAAGTAAAGGACATACACATCACTTCGGTATGATTTAAGATGTCATTGCTGTACCATGTTGCTGTAAAACACATGGTCCCTATACTAAGCAACTGTTAATTAACTTTAAAACTCATTTTAATTTAACACTGATCAATAATGTACATTAATCCACAGTCATTGGCCTGATTTCTAATCATAAATCATTAATTAGCCACATCACATGCTTTAATGACAAATACAAAAACAAAAGTAAAAGTTCCCAAATAAATAGAAACCCCTCAAAAAGTAAACCGATAAAACATTCTTCTCAGAGTGAATTTAGAGTAGAATACTAGCATACTAACACTTACAATTTGTCATAAGATACTCCAAATTCAGCCTCAGTCTCCACAATAAAAACTTGAAAGTTCACACTGTAAACTGCCCTTCAGCTAACAGATTAACTCTTTCCTCTCTGCAAGATGGCCACTAACTGAATATGAACAGGACCAGTGTACTGTAGACATACACAAATGCCCTCTAGAGGACAAGAGCACCATTACACTTTTAGATATTTGTGAGCTCTGGCAGAAGGCCGAAGTTTCGTTTTGAACATCTAACTTTGACTATAGTGCATAAGTTGTATGGAATACTTTTATGAGGCATTTTTGTTAGGAGTTTGGCAGTAAAAACACACACACACACACACACACACACACACACACAAAAACACCATCTTCCACTTCATATGGATCACAGAAGCATAGATATTCTGCTGTTCTGATGAAAGCCCAGAATTAAAATGACATAATTATTTCATTACTCTGAGGAACAACAACTACAAATATAAATTATGAAAAGTTGTTGATGTTAATGGTTAATGGTTAAAATTTAAAATAACGACAGCCAGTTATAGGACCTCGAGATATTTCCTTTGTATGAAAGTTTATTACCTGTGGGAACGTTTTTGCAAGACGCGAAATATGTACTAATAAGTACTGTTAATATCACTGAAGTTTCCACCAGAAATGAACACTAGAGGTGGTAAAACAGCGAGCACTTGTAATCGTTTTCATACACAGTTATACTGCCGTATTTACTTAAAATATATAAAACAACAAGAAAACAAGAATTTTATCTCTGTATTTATGAACAAACACAGCTATCAGTATTCTAGCAATCACACTGAGCTCAACAAAAACTGAAATCAGGATAACTGATGTCCTCCAAGAACTAAACATATTACCTGTAAAACAAAACAGTAATTAAGCACATTGTCTAAGTACAGGTTGATTAATATATATGTTCAGCTCTGAATGGTACATACACAGTAAAATGTTTTAGCTCTACATAATGTAATGGACTAAAGCTGATAATAATCTTTTAATGCATCAAAAATACCATGAGAAGATGACAAACAAAATACAGTAACAAAAGTGTCAGTACTTACTTGTGGTGACAATCTGAGTCTCCAGCATGTGATGTCTCAGTTCGACTCTGCAGTGCATCTTGCTGTCTCTCTCATATACAGTGATAGTGTGTTTCACACTGAATCCTTTTGTGTTTCTCTGTAGTTTCTGAACTCAAACTGACTCCTTCACTGTTCAGCCACTCAAGAACAGGTTCAGGATACCATACTTCAGATTGACACTGTAGATGAAACCCTCCTGAATCATCAAACCCATCTACAGTGATCACCGGAGGACTTCCAACATCTACAGACCAACAAGAGCAACATGTACACTAAATGAATCATGAATAACTCAATGTTAACTTTCACTGGTTTACTCACCTTCAACTCTAACATTAACATTGGCGTCATCGTTCCAGGATTTGGACTGAATAAAACACTTATAACGTCCTTCATCTGAGACTCTGACTGATAAGAGTTTGAGTGATGCATCTCCTCTCTGTAGTTCTTGATTAATCAGTTCTGTTCTCCCTCTGAAGGACTGAATCTGCTCTGTGTTTCTGTCTTCATGATCCTCATAGAGATGCACTAGTTGTGAGTCTTTCAGATCAGGTCTAAACCACTCCACTCTCATGTACTCAACACTGATGTTGGGTTTGACAGAACAGGGCAGAATCACACCTTCACCAGCTACAGCAAATAGAGGATCTGCAGCTCCCACCACATCATACTGCTCTGTTATAAGAGAAAGAAAGCAGGTCTAATTAAAAGTGAACTCCCTTTAAGTTGAACCATTAACCTTCAAATAGGCAAGTCATAAAAGCAGTCCATAACTTGTCATCATATCTAATGTGCACAAGTGTGAATGAGACTTTAGGGCTAGAGCGTTTTTATGTAAAGCAGCAGCTGTCCTTCTCCACACATTGGCATCTGATCATCTGAGGGTTCATCCACCACATTATGTTAATCTGTTAACATCTCTGCTTCAAAACACTGCCTGTGTGCATTTATTAAATGTAATGGCTCTTTGTTAACTTGATTCTAATTGGTCAGTATTTCTGAATAATGACCACTATCATTGGCAAAAAATCAAAAGGTGCTTCAACAACGTATTAGTTTAAGGGTGTGCACACTTATGCAACCACATTATTTTAGTTTTTTTTTATTTTTCCTCCACCTTTCCTAAAAGATTTCAGTTTGTTTTTTAATTTAGTTGTACAGGTTAGAGTTTACATTAAAGGTGGAAAAAGTTCTGAAATGATTTATCTTGGTCTAATTTTTTTTACATCACAGAAACCTGGAATTTTTACAGGGGTGTGTAGACTTTTTATATCCACTGTAGATAGATAGATAGATAGATAGATAGATAGATAGATAGATAGATAGATATACGGCAAAATAGAGTAACTTATATTAAACCGTTTTTTTTTTTTTTTACTCTTAGGGCTTACGAGAATTTTTTTTATTCATTTCTGAATAAAATAAACAGAATCTAAATTGATGTATAGCTAACGTATTTTGCCATTATTTTAATGTAATTAATCAAACAAAAGACTGTTTCGCTCTATCTTCCATATGTTATATCTTCTAAGTTGAAAGTATCAGCAACTACATACTTTCATCTTTCACATTAGTTACTATCATTCACTCAATACTGCAGTGTTCTCCAAAAACCGCATGTATTCGTACAGGCATGTATCATACTGCACGCAGACGTCATCAGTGAGCGTCAACAGGGTCCTTTCAGTCACTGTGCGCCTGTCACGCTGTAGTTTCCAGTCTTCTATAGGTCAAACTACAGCAGCAGCAATGATCCGATCATTAAGTTTACTCAAATACTCCCTGAATGTCTCTCAGCGGGCTCATATCAGGCTGTTATCATCCAGCAGAGGGGTCGGGAAAAGAATAGTCCGCCCGACATTCACTGGTGGTAACGTTACATGTTTAACTTGTTTAATAGCCTATGGGTGATCCGTTAAATAATATTTTTTTTTTTTTTTTTTTTTTTATTGAGTACAAAATCTGACTACAACAAAATGGCCTTAATTAGTATACAAAAAAAAGAATCTAGTATAGAAGGCTCAACACAATAATACCATATTAATTACAGACAACTCACATTATAAAATATTCCAAAAAGCATTAAAGAACGAAAAGAAAATAATTATAATAAAAAGAAAATGAAAATATAATTACAACAAATTATATAATACAAACAAATTAAACAGTTTTACTGCCTTTGGATTTTTCATTTTACTAAGGGCATCTAAAAAGTATTTTAAATCATTTTTAAACACAATAAACAAGGGAGGAGATTTAAAATATCGACATTTATGTATAAAGAATTTTGCTAATAATATAATATTATTAATCAAGTTATGCAAAACAGAGCACTCTTTCGTTATTCCATACATTACATCTTGTAAGGTTAGAGTGAAACTATCAGCAACTACACACTTCTCTACCATCCAGTCCTGCAATGCTTTCCAAAAAGACTGAGATAAACTACATGTAAAAAATATATGTTCTGTATCTTCAAATAAGTGTTTGCATAGATAACAAGGCACATTTTCAAAATTAAATTTTGAGTGCAAAAATTTATTGGAAGGATATATATCATTTAATATTTTAAACTGTATTTCTTTTATCTTGGGAAGAATAGGAAATTTTAGATAGGATGTTCTGAAATATTTAACAATGTTTTTGTCAAATGTGTGATCCAACTTATTTCTTAATATTTGATAAGGGTAGCGTGACTGGATGATATATTGTCTTATGTATTTGTTAGTGCAGAGTTTATTCTCTATTTCAATATCACCAATATATAACAAAGGAAGGACAGGAGTAATTTTGGAGTAAGAAAGGGAACATCTCATTAACATTTTTATACCCGAAGGTATTGCATTAATAACAGTGAAGAATTGCTTTGGATGACAGGCAAATCCGTGTTTTAAAGTGAATGAACTGTAGTCTAACATATTACCACTCTCATCCATTAGATCCAAAACTGACCAAATATTTCTATTTACCCAGTCCTCATAAAATAAAGATTTGTTTCTATGTAGAATATATTTGTTATTCCAGATAGGAGTATTGTGAGGTGTAAAATTGTGTGTATGCGCCAATTTCCAACATAGTAAGACTTGTTGGTGGAATGCTGATAGTTTCACTGGAAGTTTGGACAAATCAAAATCACATTTGAGAAGAAAGCGGATACCACCCAATTTACGAAATAAAGCTGAAGGCACAGCATACCAGAAGCTCTCAGTATTACCTAAAAACATTTGAAGCCACTTAAGTTTTAACAAAATATTCATACTCTCAAATTCAATTACATTCAGACCACCTTCTTCATACACTTTAATAATATCAGATTTTCTAATATAATGAGTTTTGTGCCTCCAAATAAAGTCATACATTTTTTGATTGCTTGTTTTTATAATACCTGAAGAGGGAGCTAAAGCAAAAGCTGGATAAATCAGTCTAGATAAGTATTCAACTTTAGTGAGGAGAATCCTCCCGAAAATTGATATGTCTCTTTGCAACCAGCAATTCAAGATACCACCAGCTTTATGTATTTTATTTTCAAAATTTTCTTTCATACTAATCTTCAAATCTCTGGAAATAGAAATGCCTAGATATTTTACTGTCTCTTTAACTGGAATATTATACAAAGATGACTCTTGAATGGGGTGTAGGGCCAAAAGTTCACATTTGTTTAAATTTAGTTGAAGGCCTGAAGCTTTGCAAAAGGAATTGACTAGGGAGATAGCCAGAGGAATTTGGTCTTTGTTTTGTAAAAATAATGTAGTGTCATCTGCTAATTGACTGATTGCTAAGGTTTTCCCAAATATATTTAATTTATTCACAGATAAGTCATGACTAACCAGAGTGGACAACATCTCTACAGCTAAAATAAATAAAAGAGGGGACAGCGGGCATCCTTGCCTTATTCCACGGCCAATCTGAAATCTTTGTGTGGTACCAAAAGGTAGAGAAACTGAACTATTCATGTCTCTGTAAATAATTTTTATAACATTGATAAACTGTTCCCCAAAACCAAAAAGTTCTAAGGATTTGAAAAGAAAAGCATGCTCTATCATATCAAAGGCCTTTTTGAAATCTAAAAATAAAATGAATCCATCATCCTCTATCAAGTGACTGTACTCCACCAAATCCATCACCAACCTTATATTATTATGGATAGATCTTCCTTTAAGAAAGCCTGATTGTGATTCGCTAATTAAATTATTAATGCCCACTTTTAATCTATTAACATATATATGTGTGAAAATTTTATAATCATTATTGAGCAACGTTATTGGACGAAAGTTATCCATATATCTCATATCTTTATCTGGTTTAGGGATTAATGTAATCAGACCCTGATTCATAGTAGGACCTAAAGATCCATCTTCAATGGATTCAACAAAAGCATTAAATAATAATACTCTAATATCATTCCAAAAGAATTTGTAAAAATTAGCTGTGAGGCCATCAGGGCCCGGAGATTTGTTTAATTTAAGGTTTTGAACTGCAGAATCAAGTTCTTCAATATGTAAATCAGAATCACAGCAATCTCTCCAATCATTATCAATGTGAGGAATAAAATGTATTATATTATCAAAGAAATTATTACACTCTATTGAGGAGAAGTTGGAAGAATACAGGTCACTGTAAAATTGATAGATATTCTTACTTATTAGAGTAGGATCCGTACATTCAGCTCCATTTATTATTAGTGAAAGTACTGAGTTACTTGATTGTCGTCTTTTTTCTAATCTACAAAAGTAAGAAGTACTTTTTTCACCCTCTTCTATCCATTTAGCCTTAGAACGTATATATGCACCTTTGGCTTTCTTAATATAAAGATTGTCCAGTTCTAATTGCAGGGAGACCATTTTGTTTTTCTCAGTATCAATCAATTCATTTTCACTACAACATTTGTTAATTTCATAAATAATATTATGTTCCTGTTGTCTCCTTACTTTGGCAAGTATTTTACTGTAATTAATTGAAAATTCACGAATTTTAAATTTGAGGAACTCCCATCTGGCTTTATTAGAATTAAAGTTACTATTGTTCTTAATTTCCAGAATTAAATCTTTAACTTTAGTACAGAATCTCTCATTATTAAGTAAATCAGAATTAAATTTCCAATAACCCTTAATCCTTGAAGTGTTATGATTTGGTTTGAATAATAGTGAAATAGCACAGTGGTCTGTCAAGGGTGCTGCCGAAATAGCACAGTCTTTAACAAATAACATTAAGTTATCTGAAATAAGCCAGTAATCAATTCTTGATTTGCTGGTGCCATTAGGTCTCAACCAGATTAGGATTGAGATATCTCCAGACATCTATCAATTTAAGACTAGTGCAGAAATGGGAGACCAAAGGATTTGGTTGAGAAGTAATGCATTTGGGAGGATGTCTATCATGTGTTTCATCTGGTGCAATATTAAAATCTCCACCTACAATAATGTTATCTGTAGGGTATACCCTCTTTATATCAGAGATTACAGAAGAGACCTCTTTAAGTAAATTTTGATTCAGTTTAGAATTATTGTGGCCATATACATTAACCAAAATGAAAAAAATATGTTCAATATCTAAAACAACCACTAACCAGTGTCCACTTAGATCAGATCTAGAAGTGATTACTTTCCCTGGACAGTTGTTAAATAAAATTGCAGTACCTGCCGAGTGAGAGGAACCATGGCTAAGTAACATCTTATCTCCCCATTGATTAGACCAAAAAGCAGTATCCGTTAAAACAGAGTGCGTTTCTTGTAGAAAAATGCAGTGAGAACCATTACTTTTACAAAATAAGAACATTGCTTTTCTTTTAACCTTGTTTTGAATGCCCCTAACATTCAATGACATTAAAGAAAAGGGCAATTTAACTGGAAACATAATAAAAAAGAAAAGTGCAAAATGTAAGGAAAAGTGCAAACACTTGTATGAGAAAGAACAAAAATTCACCAGGTTGTCCAACCACGAACCTAGAACATACCTCACAACCTAGTGCGTCTCCAAAACAATCATATCTCATACCATTCTACCCGTAATCAGTTCATGTGAATAATCATGTTGATTCAATGCGTTTTCCTTCAATGTAACCAAACGGTCCATGGTAGTACGCTTTCTTTCCTGCTTTACTTGCCTGATCGATCAAGGGCCAGCCGGTCCGGCAGACTGATGAATTCTTTGTTGATTTCCAAAATTCATCCCTGTATTTCCGCATTGTAAACTGCACAATCATCTGCCTTGGTTTCCCTGGCTCCTTCTTGCCGATTCGGTGTACTGTGTCAACAATGTCATCTAATTTCTGAAACAGGTGCGGTGCGATTTCAGCAAAAAGACCGATAACTTCCCTGCGGGGATCCTCTTCAGGCTTTTCTTTCATTCCGTTGATCCAGAGATTCCATCTTCGTTTATACCGCTCGAGTTCAGATGTTCTACTCGCCAGCTCTTTGTGCGATGTAGTTAATCCCAAGAGTGATTTGCTTGTCTCTAAGCCCTTTTCTTTGCATTCTTTAATTTCAGCGGCATTGAACTCGACGGCCTTTGAAATCTCTGCAACCATGATACTGTTTCTTCGCATTTGATTTGCCATTTCTTCCAGTTTTTCATCTTGTGAGTTAAAGTGAGCCGTCAGTGAAGTTATGGCTTGCAGAAGAGTTGCATTAGTGATCTCTTCGTCATGAGGCCTTAATTTTTTCAAGGCGTTAGTTTTAGTAGGAGTGAAATGAGACGAGTCACGGCGTTTATCTGTTTGAGCGGACTGTACCTCCATTTCTGAATCGTCTGAGACCGAAGCTGGAGTCGAGCCACGAGCCGGAGGGATGACAATCTTCGGGAGGCTAGTTTGCTGTGAAGATTTCCGCATTTTGAAAATATAAAACACAGCTACAGTGTTTAAATGTTATTTTAGGTAGACGTAAATGAGACTTGTGTTGTTTCAAAACTAAAATGGGAGACTAGCTAGGCAGCTCGGTGAAGACGCGTGTGTTCAGCCCGCCATTTTTTCATCCGTTAAATAATATGATCAGCGAATCAGAACACAGCAGCGTCATTAAATAGTATAACAGGCGACGAAAGATTTTGATCAAACCAACTCAGACTCTTCGGTTAAAACATATATTTAGCTCATTAACAAAACAAATAGGATTTGTGCAGAATAAGTCTATTGCTCAGTTGGACATGTTTAGTCTCAGTAAATAATCTCTCTATGGCGAAGTGAAGCGTTCTGAACCAGCGAAGCTTTCAACACAATTGTATCGGAAGAAGGTTCATTACTCGAAGCTTTTAAAACGGTTTATGCTGTGGTCATATCATAATGGTCATAAAAATAAATAACACCTTCCAAATTATGCTCCAGATTACAGCCAGTGGTTTACATCTGGTTTACAACTGATTTTTTGTTTTATTATATTTTATATAAATAATGGTCATTGTGAAAGTCATTCATTTGTGTTGGTGTACTGGCACTACAATAAGTAAAATAAATAAAACATAAATTCATAAATTAAATCTATGATCTGTTTATTTTAACTCTGCCTCAGTCCTTAGACTGTTATTTCATGGCCAAAGTTCATTTTTGAGCTCAATATATAAATTACAATAAAAAACAATGCTAACGCTTTATAATGTAAAGGAAACTGCGCTGAGGTTCGCTTCGTTTGAACCAGATACTGAAGCAGTCACGTGGTTTTCAGGCGAATGAAGCTTCGGACGTCATAGATCACGTGCTTTTCTCAAAACGAATCAAGCTCCGATACAGTGCTTCAATGTGAACTGTGTGGTTTTTTTGATACAAGCTTTGAAGCTCACTACTATAGACTATCCAGCATAGATAGTAGCAATCATCAAATCCAAAACCCCTCTATTTGGTCAATTAAACATCAGTGCCGTTTAATTCTGATGATTCTGGTTCTCCTTTTCTTCAGCAGTTGATACTAATGGCAGACAGCAGCTGCCTCACACCAGAGCTGTCAGACGGTGGAGCTCCAGCTGTGCTGCTGGTGTCAGTGTGGCTCACCGCAGCTACAGCACTCAACAGGCTGAGAGCGCAGACGAGGAGACGCTCCACAGCATCATCAGTGACACCGAGAACATTCGAGGTACGGAAAGATTCAGTATCTTAACCTTGTAAAGCCTATTGTATCATTTGTTACGTGAATTTCTAAGGCCTCTATTTGTAAAGCGTCCTTGGCAGTCGTGGCCTAATGGATAGAGAGTCGGACTTGTAACCCGAAGGTCGCGGGTTCGAGTCTCAGGGGTTGTAGGTGGGGAGAGTGAATAACCAGCGCTCTCTCCACCCTCAGTACCACGACTGAGGTGAGACCCTTGAGCAAGGCACCAAACCCCCAACTGCTCCCCGGGCGCCGCAGCATTGGCTGCCCACTGCTCCTGGTGTGTGTTCACTACTGTGTGTGTGCACTTGGATGGGTTAAATGTATGGGTCACCACACGTCACTTCACTTTCACTTGGGTTCTTGAAAGGTGCTATCAAATAAAATATTATTATTATTATTATTAAAACCTAACTGAAAAACCTGTTGTTCACAATTTACTACATGCCTTATGTCGTTTGACTGATAGTTTACACATTTTTAGCAAGTTAAAGCCTTTAACCCTTCAGGTTGTGGTTCAAGTGTCTTTTTGTTGTGAAATCTTTACTGACTTTTATGAAGTAAACATAAGAATAATTTTTGGTAACACTTTAGTATATGGACCTATTCTCACTATTAACTCACTACTTATTAGCGTGCCTATTATAAACATATTGGCTGTTTATTACTCCTTATAAAGCACATATTCTGCATGACCATATTCTACATCCCTAATCTTACCCAATACCTAAACTTAACAACTACCTTACTAACTATTAATAAGCAGCAAATTAGGAGTTTATTGAGGCAAAAGTCATAATTATAATGGTTTGTCAATGGCAATAATTGGACCTTCGCAAAGCTGTTAGCACCACGCTCTTTTGTTTCTTGATTTTTCGTTTAGGTGTGTTAATCCATTAAATCACTTATTGAACAAAACCATGATCCGCACTCACATGAAACATTCTTTTATGTTTCATGAAACATTTCACCTAATTTTTATATTGTTAGTAATATTTCAAAAATGTGACTACCAAATATGATACATCAGGCTTTTGAGGAACGTTTACTTGTTCATCTCTTAAAACTGCAGACAGTGCAGAGCTTTGATCATAAAACTGAGCATCTAAATATCATCTTCCATAAGACAAATAATTTTGAGATATAGTGACAGCTAAAATTGATATGCATTTTATGTGTGTAGTCAGATTTAATGTTATGTTTGAATGAATGAATGTAATGTTTTTCCTCCATGAGTGCGAGATTAATATTCTCTACTATATCATATTGTATGAGGTATAAAACCTGATGTATCAAATATAAAACACATATGCAATTTTTATATATATTTTAAGAGTCAAACTGTTCCATGTAAATTCATATTTTACAGGGTTAAAATGCAGTATTTGGTAGCATATGGAAATTGTAAGGATGTTAAAACTCTGTTGTTTCTTTGTTCAAATAAGGATCCTATTCCAAACACGAGTTCCAAGCAGAGACGAAGAAACTGCTGGATATTGTGGCCAGATCACTGTACTCTGAGAAAGAGGTGATAAATTAACAAAAAACATTTTTCAAGCTGATTATTTGATTTCATCCAAGTTGTCATCTTTACGGTTATATATATTGCCATTTGAGTCTTATTGGAGGAGTTTTTCCACTAATAAATGTAGCATGTATTACAACTGATATACAACTAGAAATATATAGCAATCCGTGAATGAAAGAAAAATCCTATAAAAATATGAATCGGACTGCAGCTCCATCTAATGGTCAGAGATTTTCTGGCGTATACCTGCTCTGTTAGGTGTTCATCAGAGAGCTGATCTCAAATGGCAGTGATGCGCTGGAGAAACTGCGGCACAAGATGATCACAGCAGGAGGAGATACAGCACCGATGGAGATCCACCTGCAGACAGATGCAGCCAAAGGCACCTTCACCATCCAGGTATCTACAACCCAAGTCCTCCATCACAACACTGTGAGGGGCCGAGAACAGAATCATGGGTTAAAATCAGATTAAACTGCTGTTAAAGCTACTTTTCTTCAGGATACGTCATATTCTGTGACCCATCACTTTATTTAAATACTTGAGACCAATAGCGTTTTAAAGAAAGAAGATGAAAAACAGCTTTTCTATTGCAGTTTGCATAATTCCAAAGCTGTTTTTAATTTATGCAATAAAATTGCATTGCATTTTGTTTAATTGAGCAGGAGCATTTTTGCTCTCATATCTTAAGCTTACAGTCTTATTCATTAAAGCAGCTGAACCACTTTGACTTTGCTTACTCAATAAATCAATAAATATAATAAAATTCACAATATCTCTAAAGGTTCACTTGTTAAATAGTTCTTTTCATAAAATATTACGTTAAACTTAATATATAATGTAATTCAACTAAAAAATGTCAACTGAAGTATGCATTTAAAGCACAAATTTTTACATTTTCTAATTTACATGCAATTATATGCATTCAAACTTACATTATGCAATTTAATACATTACATTAAATTTAAATAATTCGCACATTAAATTTAAAATTGCACATGTATAGAAATTAAGTATTTAATATCCTGTTATATCATATAACAACTGAAATATAATTGCACATAAATTATGTACAAATTAATGCTTGAAATGTATATGCATCTGAATTCAACAATATGTACTTAAATTTAAAAAACTGCAGGTAATAAAAAAAAAATCATATTTACATATTTTAAACATTACATCATACTTATAAAAAATGATTTCAATGTTATTAATTTTAGTTTTCCATTGTAGTGACGGAGCACTTTAATCGCTGTGTACAATGTATTGATCAACATTTTTCTGCTCTGATTTGTAGGACACGGGTGTTGGGATGAACAAAGATGAGCTGGTTGCTAATCTGGGCACCATCGCTCGATCTGGATCAAAGGTGCGTGTCTCTGAACTCTTCCAAACTCTGCTGTTCCTCATTCGTTCTGTGGTTTTATTTCATGGTCCTCTTGTTCTTCCTCCATCAGGCATTTCTGGATGCTCTTCAGAATCAAGCGGAGGCCAGCAGCTCCATCATCGGTCAGTTCGGTGTGGGCTTTTACTCCGCCTTCATGGTGGCTGATAAAGTGGACGTTTATTCTCAATCAGCAGAACCAGGTGCTCCTGGATACAAGTGGTCCTCAGACGGGTGAGAAAAATGAGAAGAGAGATGGATTTTCGAGGCTGATCGATTGATTGGTTTTGCAGATTAATCGGTACTGTTAGTTGATTGCTGGAGCTATCGGTTATCGGTTGCTTCCAGTGCTGGAGCAGCTTAGAAGGTATTGCTGTCATAATACAGTGCGAGAGCGGCCTCTAGAGGTGGAAATTACTAACACCCTGTGTTGTTTGTTTTGAAACGTGCTGCATAGAGCTAGAAACTTCAGATGCAGATTTAAATGCAGCTGACAGAAAATCCTGCCATTCACATAGTTTTCCATTAAATTACATTATAATTGTCCCGAATCATTGTTAATATACATAATGACTTTACCCTGGGCTGTAAAAATTGTGTATTGTTCATTTTTCAGTGAAACTTTTTTGTCTTTCTGTGGCTCTAATAAAGTCTGTATGCTTCATATAGAGAGCTGTAATATATTATTTTTAACGCCGAACTCATCTATGCCACTTTTTTCATTCTTGAAGTAAACTTATGTCCGTTTGTTGATTAAATAAACGTTAAGCGATTAAATAAATGTTTTAGACTGCTGCTTGAATTGAACGTGACGTGTCCGGTGACGAGTCCTAGACACAGTGCTGTGCTTTTGTGACTAACATATTTTGTTATTTTGATTAGATAATCATAAAATGTTCTAAAACAGAAGCAAATAAAGTGTGAGAGTATACATGTAATATCCCCATGTAATTTTAATGCTATGACCTTTTTGTAGATATTTAAAGATGGCCATCTTTAAGTATGACCGTTGAAATGCAATGCTAAAACTTTACAATAAGAGTCCATTTGTAACAGTAAGATTAATGAAAGCTGTATAAATATTGTTCCTTGTTAGAGTGTATCAATTTCAACATTTATTTATTTTATACAAATACATTTTTGAATTTTGAAGTTTCTACTGTCTATCATTAGTTTATAAACTATGAACTAACTCTAATGATCAACGTAATTCATATTAATATTTTTATTCATTTACAAAGTATGGTTCAGAACTGTTTTTTTTTTTAATAGTAAAGCACTATTTTGATTTTCGTTCAGAATCCATTTTAAAAACTACTGGTTGATTAATCAGTATCGGCCAGTGTGGTCCAATCTAGCTATCGGTATCAGTAAAATCCACTATCGATCGACTTCTAATGGATTTAATAAAAATTTTTAAGACAAAACATGATTAGGAGTTGGCAATGTGACCAAGTAACTAGTACTAGGCTTACTGATGTAGGTAAAAAAGCCCTCAAACAATTATTGAAGAGAAATGACAAACAATAGGGCAAATACAGCAGAAAAAAACAGGTGGCACTATATTTAAAAACAAAACTAATAACTGGACAGCTTTTGCCATATTTGTGACTGTTAGACTGTCTTTAGGCATCTGAGGTTTCAGACAAAGCAAACATTTGTATAAAATGAATCACATGTTTGACTCACTGAGTTTTGCATGTCTGTAGCTCTGGAGTGTTTGAGATCGCAGAAGCTTCAGGTGTGCGTCCGGGAACCAAGATCGTGCTCCATCTTAAAGACGACTGTAAGGAGTTTTCATCAGAAGACCGAGTCAAAGGTCTGCAGCACTCCAAACCACAAAAATTACATAAAACATGACATACCTGGAGAAGAAACTCACTGAAGTGACTCTGATCCGTTTTGCAGAGGTTGTGACTAAGTACAGCAACTTTGTCAGTTTTCCCATCTTCCTGAACGGACGGCGGTTAAACACCCTGCAGGTCTGTGAAGTATGTTTGTAAATAACCTTTGACCTCGCTGTGGCTGTGATGATCAGTCCTGAGCAGTTTTTCTCTCTCTGCAGGCACTCTGGATGATGGAGCCCAAAGACATCAGCGAGTGGCAGCACGAAGAGTTTTATCGCTATGTTGCTCAAGCCCACGACAAACCCCGCTACACACTGCACTACCGCGCAGACGCTCCGCTCAACATCCGCAGCATCTTCTACGTGCCAGAGATGGTGAGACGATGGCTGAATCTTTGACATTATATAGATATGTAAAAATGACATTATATATGTCAAATTTATGCAAATACATAATGTTATTTTAAATCAGTTACATCTATTAGTTATGCGTTACATAACTAACAACTGAAGTGTGCATTTAAAGTACTAATTTGTACATATTTAAATTTACAAAGTGTCTATTTACACTAAATGCAAATAGCCTTGTTGGCAGAGGCTATTTACACTAACTCTGCCCACCAACGTGTGATTGGGATAGTCAACACTGCAAAAGACGCCAAACAAATATCAGTTCCAGTGGCGTAGATGGTAAAGCGCGTGCTTTTTTACACAATCAACTCGAGTTCGAATCTTCCTTTTGGCAAAATTCCTTTTTCTCCCTTTTCAAATCTCATATCACATCAGAAAGGCATTTATTTCTGATAAAAATGAAGGAAATAATCAAAAAGTTGAAAATAAAGTATCGGGTAGGGTTAGGGGAGGTGGCATCCATTTAATAATTTGAAATACAATTATAATTTACACTCAATACGTTATTAGTGTGTTCTGTTTTATAATGTACTACAATACTGAGATGCAGATAATTGCCACTATTTTCAATAATTAGTTTAAATAGCAGAAAAACCTGCTATTTAACAGTGCAAATACAATCTATAGCTATTTGCACTTAGTGTACATAGCATATTGTTAAAAAATACTGCTATTTTCACATAGTGTAAATAGAATCCATTGCTATTTTGCAAGAAAATATGCTATTTTCACTTCGTGTAAATAGCATCTATAATTTTAAAAACAAGTATTTACATATTTTAATATTAAATATTTTTAAATTACATTATGCATGTACAAATTAATTTAAAAATGTTTTATTTAATTAGCTTGTTACATCACAATGGATGTATTTAAAACGCAAGTTATGATGTAATTTATATGGAATTATATGCATTTAAACTTACAGTGTGTACCTGATTTAATTGTGATTTTTAAACTATTTACATAAATTGCATTATACATAAACATTACTTATAAAATATGCATTATCTATAAAGCACTAATTTGTACATATGTTAATTCATATCAAATTAATTTAATTAAACTTACATCACAGAATGTACTTAAAAATTGCATATATATAAATTTACATTATGAATATTACAATGTTTTATAAAAGTTCAGTTTAAAGCAAATACTGTTGCATCATTTAACAACAATGTAATTTAAATATGCATTATTTATGTGCATTGACACATTGGCAGTTTTAAGTTTATATATATTTTTTGAATTATACATTTTTAGTATTCAGTGGTGTATCTGATTTTTATCTCACTCTTCTTTCTTCTGACATACAGTAATCAACCCATATTAATATTTCATGTCCATTTATTTGGTAATCAGCCATATAATAAATCCTAATAACTCTTTTTGTTTTGTGATAACGCCTTTATGTAAATTCATGTGAGCAGAAACCTTCCATGTTCGACGTGAGTCGTGAGATGGGGTCCAGTGTGGCCCTGTACAGCAGGAAGGTTCTGATCCAAACCAAAGCCACACACATCCTTCCCAAGTGGCTGCGCTTCCTACGAGGTCAGATGAGCGTCCAGATACCTGCATGAAACAAACTTTAAATGCATTATTAGATTAAAAAAAAAACAGTGGAAATTTGACTGTCATGTGATTGCATTTGCAGGAGTTGTGGACAGTGAAGATATTCCTCTGAACCTCAGCAGAGAGCTGCTACAGGAAAGCGCTCTAATCAGGTACAGACCTGCCTGAAATGTGATTATGCCTTCTGCATTTTGCAAAAAAACAAGAATAACAAACTCTTTTTCTTTTAAGGAAACTGCGGGATGTTTTACAGCAGCGGGTCATTCGGTTCCTGCTGGACCAGAGCAAGAAGGATCCAGAAAAATACGCTCGCTTCTTTGACGACTATGGGCTGTTTATGCGTGAGGGCATTGTAACCACAGCGGAGCAGAGCGTCAAGGTGCGAGACAATACGGTTTGCTTTCTTATTCGGGCTGTTTCTGTCTAATTGTTTTTAAACGGCCATTTTATGTCATCACAGGAGGACATTGCTAAGCTTTTGCGTTTCGAGTCGTCGGCGCTTCCTGCGGGACAGCAGACCAGCCTGATGGAGTACGCCTCCAGGATGAAGGCGGGAACGAGGAACATTTACTATCTGTGTGCACCGAATCGCCACCTGGCCGAACACTCGCCGTACTTTGAGGCCATGAAACAGAAAGATATGGAGGTGAGACTACAGACAATCAGGTCTTAGGGGTGTTGAAAGTAGGGCTGGGCGATATAGCTAAAAAATGTGTCAACGATATAATTTTTCATATCGTTCGGTATCGATAATTTTTTTTATAACCTTTTTAAAACAAAGAGCAATAGAAAAAATTGTGTAAATTTAACCACTGTATTTTTAAATTAACCCAATTTATTGAGACAAACAACAAATATTTTTTGTTTTAACAGTCAAACACAATAAAAATTATACATATCTCATTTCTAATGTTTTATATGCAGATTAAATAGGCCACAGGAGGGCGCAATGAGCAAAATAATGCAGCGCATTAAACTCTCAACACAAGGAAACTGTCTATAAAAAAACGTGCATTACGTCTAAATTAATTCATATAAATCAAATATAATTTCGTAATTTGCATAAACAATTATGAACAAAACAGCATCATGTATTTATGCATTGCTTAATATAAAGAGCCTAATCGCAGATCACACAGATTGCCTTTAAAAACATATGAGACACAGTGAAAAGGAATAAACCTCCACAAATTCGCGACGCGTTTTCTAAAAGTTTAAACTGTTTTAATTTTGCATGGCTCTCTATGCATCTCTTGTGTGAGACATGAGTGCAGCAGTCATATTTGTCCGTCTAAAAAATGTGCTGAATTTGCATTGTGTGAATGGCTTGGTTAATCAAGATCTTCTCCACATTGAGCTACTATATTTCTCTAATAATTTGAATGAATAACGCAGCAACTGCATGTCTCGTGGGCTAGGCTAACAAAACATTAAAATGCAACAACGTCACTTACATCATCATCATCATCACTGCATTTCGTGCGCCACTGATGACGCTCCCTGACGCACACCTAACATTTGATTGTACTATTTTTGCATTCAAATGCAAATGTTTATTTTAAATTCAACTAATATTCATTTTTTTTTATTCACGATCTCCTCATCGAAGACAGGCACAGCACTCATTTCAGCATGTGTTTGTGTGTGCTGTCTGCGTCACTCATAGCACGTGCCCATATCGTGCACTATATCGAACATGTTTTCTATCGTTATCGAAGAAGGAGTACCGTCGATAAATATCGATACCGTTTTATCGCCCAGGCCTAGTTGAAATTAATCGTTGCATCGCAATACGGATGTGGACGATGCTGCATCAATGCAGCAGTAATTGACCATACGCGCTTGTCACGCGAGGATTAAAAATGCACCCACTATTTTTAATTCTGAGATCTGGGCACATTTTGGAAAAACCAAGCTTAGTGCGAAGAAAAAACAAGCTCAGAATTCAATTTTTATTCAGAATTCAATAATTATTTTAAAAAGTAGCCTGCTTGTATAATTTAATAAAAATGCACAAAATAAATTTGATATAATCGTGATGCATTGTGATATAGAATCAAATCAAATCGAATGGTGAAACCAGTGCCGATTCGCACCACTATCAAGTCTGCAGTTAATGTTCACACTATTCAAGAGCAAATAGGTAATGAATCTACAAGTTGATCCAAAGACTGATGCAATGCATTGCAAATTTGCTGGAAACAGCTGCTAATTAAATTGCAATGTAAAATGTACTCTGTTCACTCCAATTTTGAAAGCATAAAATGTGCATTAATCATAGACAGGGCTGTTGGTAGATTTTGAGATGAACACAAGGGGGCGTCAACACTGCTGTTAATCACAAAATGGCCAAATATATTGGTCTGCAGCTAATATAAATTTATTAAATCATTTCATCTATTTTGTTGTGATCACAACATGACAAAAATTATTCTCTTCAATTTTCTTGTGACCTTGACTTACAAAAAGTTGTTTTCTCAAGGTCTTAATTTCCTAATCTTAAGAAAATAGTCCTATTTAAACTGTAAGTGTTGAACAACTACATGTAGTTTAATCATAATATAATCATAATATAATTTTATATTACATATGTCATATTAAAAAATAAAAACATGTTCTTTATTTAATGTCTGTCTGTTCTTTTACATCACAAAATTAAAAAAAAAAAAAACCTTGATATTAAAATCTATTACCTTATATTAAGACAGAGTCACTCTTCATCCTAATTAATATAGTAGTGTATATTAAAGTAATAACATTGTTAAAAACATGGTTTTTAATCTCGAACCTTTTAACCTTCAAAAGAACAAACTCCAATTAAAATATTTATTTCTTTTTATTTAATGCTTATTTATTTATTCCATTAATCATTCTGTATTTATTTTTCAGGATTTAAATATAATACTTTGGTCCTATATTTAATTGGTTAAACATTTACAGCACAAGGATTTCTAATAGGATAAAAACTGTTGTGGTTGAGATCATGAAATTTCAAACCAGTATGTTATGTCATTTCGAGTTGATAAGAAAATTAACTTGCCGCAAAACAACAGAAAAAGACGTTCTGCCTCTTCCTGCAGGTCTTGTTCTGCTTTGAGCAGTTTGATGAGCTCACGCTGCTTCACCTCAGAGAGTTTGACAGGAAGAAGCTCATCTCAGTCGAGACCGACATTGTCGTAGATCATTACAAAGAGGAGAAATTTCAAGACAGCAAACCAGGTAAGACAGGTCAACAGTCACAATGCAGTAATTACCTGTTATTATTAGACACGTCAACTATAGAGTGATTTCTGGATTGCTAATATAGTTGAATTGATGTCCTTGATTCTTCACCTTGTTTTGCAAACAATACCAGTTGTGAATTAAGCATTTAGGCAAATAAATGAAAGGCCAAGTACCTAAAAACTCATAAACCTGAGTCACTGGTGATGTGATTGTGTTGTGCAGCATCAGAGCGACTGACAGATCAGCAGGCAGAAGATCTGATGGCCTGGATGAGGAACGCGCTCGGACAGAGGGTCACCAACATCAAGGTAACCACATGCTTCTACTTACATTGGAAAACTATACTAATTGTATAGCAAAGGTAACTTTTAGTGAAAATCAGTCAAAATTCGACTATATTTGGAAAAAAAAAACGCATGTACATACTATGAAAACTATGAAGCACATTATACATATATACAGTTTCTTTAACATTTTTAATGAGCCTGTTACATTTAACAAAATAAAATGAGTTTCAATTTTATATTTTCACTTTTTCACAATTTTTTTTTTTTGTGTTCAGCACTGTCTGATTTCTTTCCTCTCAAGTAATAATTTCAACTTAAATCAATATTTCATGTCCATTTATTTATTTGTTTGGTAATCAACTATGTAATATTATAAAATGTTGTTTATTAAACATGCAAATGCAATTAATGCATTAATTCGATACATATTTCAATTTCTATGCAATTAAATGCATTTCTTGAACTTAAATTACAGTATGCAATTAAAAAACTGTATATATAATTTTTAAAAATTGCACTGGTACATAACACATAATTTTAACTTAGCCTGTTACACTGTTTAACCATCTCAAATATGCTTCTTTTTTAAAAAAATGTATCCAAAATGCAGTTATGTGCATTTCATTTCGATACAAATTCATTAACATTCGTTTTAATTTCATATATATTTTTTCAATTGTATATTTTATTTAGTATTAGTGGTGTGTCTAATTTTTCTCACAAATCACTTTTTTCTTACATAAAATAATTGATCAAAATTAATATTTCATCTCTACTTATGTATCATTTAACAGCAATATAAATAAATATGCATTAATTTATATACATTTTGCAGTTATGCATTTCATTTGCATACAAATTAAAACAATTTTACATTAGTTTTCTTTAGTACTCAGAAGTTTGTCATTTCTCCATAATAGGGGTGTGCGATATATATCGTCAGCGATTAATATCGTAATTGTTGTTTTAACGATGTGCCATTTGACCGAGTAATTTGCAAAAACCATTCAAAACACCCCTACAGAGTGCGCGACGCTTTACGAGAAGTCTAGACTAAGTTAGTGCGAGTGTGCGTTTAGAGTGCGTTCTTTCACTGCATGATTCAGTCTAATAAAATGCATTTAGATTGATTACAAAATTCAAGATATGGGGACATATTTATTATCTATATATTTCATATAGTTCATCAGTATCACACAGAGAGTGCCGTTTTTTTTCACCAAAATGACCATGATTACAAATGTAATACTGATTTTTTACAACAGTTCAAAAAACAAGAAGTTAATTAAGAGACTTACGTTTTAGACACTATATTGCCTGTTTTTCTCTATTTTGCCAACGGAAATCATTCCAAACACAGCCACAGCAGTTTTGCGTCTCTGAGCAACATGACGCTGTTTGGTTCCTGAATGAATCAACCGTTTAAATGATTCGGTTCAATCACAGTGACTCACTTATTAATAGTGACTTGCTGCCACCTACTGGCGGTTTTAATTTCACATTTAAAGTTTCTTTTTATTATTTCAATAATTTCGAATAACATTATTCAACATGTTTAATATATCAAAACATTATTTATGTATTTGTAATTGCAGGTTAAGCATTTTTTTCCTGCATTAAACAGTGTGTAAACACATCTAAATGCCACTTCAGATGCAGCTTCTGTTTCTCCTCTGCATTGCAAAGATGAATTTTATTGATACTGATTTCATTTGCTTGGTAACAGCCCAAATGTCTTATTATTCTAATTGACTGATTAAATGTAAGAATTTGACTCAAAAGATAATGCACACTTTTAGAAAAATGGCTTTATAATGTAAAAATAAATTTAAACTTATTGGAAAAGATTAATTTCTATCAGTGTGAACTGACCACCACACAGAATATGAAGAATATCAAAATCTTCAGGAGCCAGCTGTCCACGGTAGTCCTTCAGATATCAGCACAATAACACACTCAGCAAAATATCGTCTAATTATCGTTATCGAGATGTTATTTTTTGGCAATATCGCACACCCCTACTCTATAATAGTAATTTCATCTCAGATCAGTATTTCGTGTCCATTTATTTATTTGTTTGGTAATCGGCCTTCTAATAAATCCTGACCACTCTTTGTATTATGATGATGACCAACTTACATGGTGCTCAACTGTAAACGCTCAACCATTTACATTATGTTCCAAATTCAGTCACAGTGATTTTTACTCACAGATGTATAGAAACCTGACAACAGTGGTTATTATTATTATTAATAACATTAATTTACCAATGTTTCCACAGGTGACCCCGTGTCTGGACACACACCCCGCCATGATCACAGTGCTGGAGATGGGCGCCGCTCGACACTTCCTGCGCACACAGCAGCTCGCCCGCAGCTCAGAGGAGAGAGCCCAGATCCTGCAGCCCACACTGGAGATCAACTCTGGGTACGAGACAGTTAATGTTAACTTTAACACTCCTGCCCAACACAAACAATCCCACAGTTTGCATGAAGAAAAAACAGTCCAGTAATATACAGAATAATTTCCTTACAGTGAGGAGATGCATATGAACACAGTGTTATATTGCTGATGTGTCTTAAAGGAATAGTTCACCCAAAAATTTAAATTTTCTGAAAATATACTCAACTTTAGGCCATTCAAGATATAGATATAGAGTTTGTTTGTTCATCAGAACAGACTTGGAGAAGTTTAGCTTAACATCACTTGCTCAGCAACGGATCCTCTGCAGTGAATGGGTGCCGTCAGAATGAGAGTCCAAACAGCTGATAAAATATCACAATCCACACCAATCCAGTCCATCAATTAATGGCTTGTGAAGTGAAAAGCTGCGTGTTTGTAAGAAACAAAGGCGTTTTAACTTCAAACCGCTGCTTCACAAGTCCATAATCCTTAATAACGCTTCTTCCTGTGAAAAAGTCCATCTCCTGTTGTCTCTCACATCAAAATCCACCAACATATTTGTTTAGAGCTCTTTTCACTTGTAAACCTGTGCAGATTTCTCACCTGAGTTTACTTTTTCACTGGAATAAGGCAATGAACAACAGTTTGAAATAAAACATATCTTAATGATGGATTTGTTTCTTACAAACATGCAGCTTTTTGCTTCAGAAATGTTAACTGATGGACTGGAGTGGTGTGGATTGCTTGTGGATTATTGTGATGTTAATCAGCTGTTTGAAGTAAAATGAAGCATATTGCACTGGCATAACGTGTGGAAACGCTGTGGTTTCTCTAATATCAAGTGTGTTTGTTTGCAGACATGATCTGATCAAGAAGCTTCATGCACTGAAGGACTCAAACCCTGAGCTGGCACAGCTTCTCCTCGATCAGGTAAAGAAACCGTTTCCCCCACTCTCTCATCTCAACGCTATTTCTAATTTAAAACTAAATGCCATTTTTACATACCAGATCTATGACAACGCCATGATCACCGCTGGCCTGAACGAAGACCCTCGTCCGATGATCTCACGGCTGAATCAGCTCCTCACTCGAGCCCTGGAGAAACACTGACACCCATGCTGGAGTTCAGCCTGACAGACTTGTTTTGCCTTTATTAGAGCCATGCATGGATGCACAAAGGGGGCATCCTGCGCCGCAGAGGTCATCATCGCACACTAAACACAAACAAACATTGTTTATATGAAGACTTGAGAATCTTTGTGCAGGTGCGACATTGTCGTTTTGGTGGGAGTCGTGTTTTACAGCTGATAAGATGATTTCAGCAGTTTGTGCTGCCAGAACTGCACTCCTGAATTTACCTGAAAGGATACAAGATATATTTGCATAGCAAGAAGATTCCAGTGAAACATTATATGTTGAATATTTATTTCTTGTAACTTTTTGCTCTAAAGTTATTCACCTTTCAGTCCAGTGGTTCTGTACATTAACAGCCTTTCCATTTGTAAATTGAGATTACAGTGAGTAAAATATTAAATAAGATAAATGCTTTTCACCTAACTTAACTTCAGTTATGATACTCTCACAACTAACAATTACAAAATCATTTGTTTTAAAGATTTGTTAAAAAGATAAACCATAAATAACTATGCCTGTGCCTTCGTAATGTCTCATCAAAAATTCTAAGAAAATCTGTCTGGACTGAATGTGACCCTGGACCACAAAACCAGTCATATATGGGTCCTTTTTTTTTTTTTTTCAATATTTTTTGAGCTGAATAAATAAGCTTTCCATTGATGTGGCCGAGATGCAACTATTTGAAAATCTGGAATCTGAGGGTGCAAAAAAAAAAAAAAAAAAAATCAAAATATTGAGAAAATCGCCTTTAAAGTTGTCCAAATGAAGTTCTCAGCAATGCATATTACTAGTTTTGATATATTTACAGTAGGAAATTTGCTAAATATCTTCATGGAACATGATCTTTACTTATTATCCTAATGATTTTGGTCAAAAATCAATAATTATGACCCATACAGTGTATTTTTGGCTACTGCTACAAATATACCCGTGCTACTTAAGACTGGTTTTGTGCTCCAGGGTCACAATGTGATCATATCCAACTCGTTAAAATGAAATCAGGATCCAGTGCGCTCAGAAATGGTGAAATGCGCCACGGTCTAAACTGCAGTTGCATCATTCAGACAGCAGGAGACGCAGAGACGCCAGTGATGAGCACATACTGCGATCCATGACGCTGATGGAGGTAAAACCAACAGTTAGTCACGCATTTACAGTAGATCATGTGGATTCATAGTTCGCGTTACTGTTAAGAATCTGAAAGGGGAAAAAAAAAATCTCCTTAAATGCTGTAGACAGTGCTTCGTCTTAACTGTACATTTTCAGGAAGTTTAGACAAAACTGATTCAAATGACATTTCATATTTTTGGACGTCGTTTTATAATCATTGCCATAATCATAGCTTAAAAAAATGCTCCTGCGGCATGACATGAATTTTTAAACGTACAAATATTGCATGTAATCATTAAATTAATTTGAGCTCATAAATGTTGCATGTATAATAATAATAAAAGAAGGAACGATGCTGTTTTAAATGACTTTAGATGGAGTTTAGCATGTCACAGCTGGCCAGTTTCTTTTATAAAGATCTATTTACAAAATATAAGGCCTCCATGTGCATGCAACAATTCAAAAGGCCACATAGCCTAAAAAAACACGACTGAACCGAGTTCTTTTTTGGCTCTTGCGTGTGTGTCGTTCACACAGAACGCGTTCTTGTTTAAAAACACAAAGCAGCAAAGAGGAATGAAGAACGCCGGGTCTCCAGGTTTTTAACCCGTTTAGAAACGGTGTTTTAAAATGTGGCGCAACTGAGGCCTCAATATATCTCATGTTTACGTAGAAAAACAATAGAACGTTGCGCGATCGAACGCAGAACGCGTTCTGTGTGACGAATCGTGTTCTGAGAAGCTGTTAAGTGCTTCCACCATGGGTAGCATATCTTGCAGGACTAACAAAGTAAAATTACACAAATATTGTGTACAGACACAACTTAAAAATGTAACATTCATTAAGCGCCATCAGTATCCGTTTGTAACACACAGAACGAGTACTAGGTCACGTACACACTGCAAACTTCTAAGAGTCCCAACGGCATTTAAAAACACTATTTGCATCCCCCATGAAATACAGGACTTACTTTCTTAATTAAGATAATTAACGTACTAACGCCTAATATTCTCTCAGCTGTAAAGACACATTGCATGAACAGGGCGTTTGACAGACGTGTTTTTGACCAAAGTAACAATAGACACGGTATGGAAGTCCATTTCCGGTACATGAAAATGCTTTGGTATCAGAAATTATGAAAAAAGTCATAATTATGATAACATATCACCATTATAATATGGTCAAAATTACAACATACCGTTTAATAATGATGCTAGAAAAAAGTAATAAAAAAGCATTGTCAAAAGACAAGTTGTAGACATTCCAGTTGTCTTACATTGAAGTCATAATTATTGTCCAACAATTATCAGTAAAGTTACTAGTTAGCAATTAGTAATAACAGGCAGAGAGGCAAAGTGTTTTGATATTTAAGGTGCTGCATGTACCTCAGTTTCTGTGATTTCATTCACCACTCCTCAGACAGCTGTCAGTGTGCAGAAAAGTGGCAGTGCGTTAACAAGCCACGTGCGTGCTCAATATGTGGATTTAATGAAAAATGCAATTGTCATTCCCGTGAATCGGATTTAGCACTCAGTAGAGGAGCAACAACATTTTTGAGCAGAAGTAGTTTTTGCTTGCGACTGGTTTTTGAGTCATTTGAAAAGCAGTTTCTCTTGCTCAGAATCGCTCCTAGAAGGGTTTCTCTCACCAGTTTGCGTGGAGCTACACTTGCAACAGAACGATTGCACTTTCACTCTAAGAAACAAAAATATAATCAAGCCAAATTTTGACAAACGTTTATATTCTTTTTTTTTTGTTGTTAATTTACAAATCATTAAGAAATACCCAATACCTCACTTGCGAGCACTGGTCAGAATGAGATTACCTGCAGTACAATCACAGTGGTGCTGAAATTTAGAGCAATAAT
This sequence comes from Tor tambroides, assembly GCA_021397915.2. Lineage (NCBI taxonomy): Eukaryota > Metazoa > Chordata > Actinopteri > Cypriniformes > Cyprinidae > Tor > Tor tambroides. Next base: position 976 of record JAFVLL020025594.1, on the reverse strand, counting down.
TCATGGCAAAAAAACAATGCATCTTCTATAAATTCAATCAGATCCAAACCTGTAAAATAAAACGTGCGTTCAAAAATTGTGAATTGCAGTACAAGGTCTCTAAACTGTAGTTGCACCCTTTAGGCACCAGGAGGTGCAGTGAAGCCAGTGGTGAGCACACATTGCAATATAATGCTTAAGGTGGTAAGAGTTGGCTAAACTTCTACAGGACATTTGAAAACTCTATTTCAAATTTAATATTCCGGTACTCTCACTTCTACCTTAGATAAATCAAATCAGAGAGAAATGAAATTAAACCTAAATAAAAAAATTCTAAACTGCCCTTTTAAATCTAAATCCGTGGTTCCCAACCATGTTCCTGGAGGCGCCCCAACACTGCACATTTTGCATCTCTCCTTTGTCTGACACACCCATTTCAGGTCTTGGAGTCTCTACTATATCCTTATACTTTTTAAGGATAAGGAATCTGATCAAATGTGCTTTCAGAAAAAATTAAGTGAAGACAGTCTTGAGCCAATCCTGAGAAACAGATCTATGCATTTCACAATAACTGAAACCCCTCAATTATATTAACTATTAGCTCCAGTCAACTATTTATTTATAATTACTTTGGCTTTATGTGAAAGTCAGTCGGGTGTTAATTTAAAACTTTAAGAATTTGCGAAAATGTGCAAAACGAAGTCATCACAAGCATTTTGTCTGTTGCACACAGTTTATTTAACAATATGGTATATAAGTACGAAACAAGTTTTTAACCAGTTTATACAGCGATCTCAATCTTTTTTCCTTTTATTTACAGTATGTCATCAAGCTGCATGATTTACATTAAAGAATCGTTCACCTTCAATTCAAGTTTCATGAGGAGAAAAACAAAAGAGGTTGACTGAAGAACTCTTTGAACAAATCAGCAGTCAGACGAAGCTCCGGCCTCATACGCGAGGTGGAGGGGACATCATTGATGTTTCAGAGATCAAAC
>JAFVLL020025593.1:0-28719 GCA_021397915.2 Tor tambroides | reverse complement strand
ACACACACACACACACACACACACACACTCACTCGCATTGCTCAGTGACAAGTCCAGGTGGGTTTTATTGCTCTGTGGGAATCAGTTCCTAACGCGGTCCGCTTGTTGAACTAATAGGGTATTACTCTGTGTGTGTGTGTGTGTGTGTGTGTGTGTGTGTGTGCGCTCTATTACAGCTTGTTTTATAGTGTGTGTGGAACTGACTTTAATCGCTAACAGACATTTCCCATAAAACCTTGTTTCTCTGTTTCTTCTGCTACTTTCTCTCTCTCTCTCTCTCTCTCTCTGTTCTCAGGCCCGGCCCTCATTATAAGGTCATAGGCTGAGCGGCTCGTCAATCACACACTCATTAGTACAGTTTAATGACGCTGTGACCCGCCCACCTGCCTCCGGGGCTCCAGCAGGGGAAGTGAATGGGCCGTGGGGCAAACGTCTGTATTGTTTCTCCCTCTCTGAGAGAGTGAATGGATGTGCAGTGACTGTGAGCCAGCGGTAAGACAGACTGAATGAAGGTACCAGTGAAACATTCACACACAACAGGGTTATTATCCTTAAAGAAAACTTTTGCAAACCTTTTTGTTCATTGAAATACAGCTGAAATACTATAATATATGAAGTGTGGATGAAAATGTAGATTAAGCGAAAATTAGAAATGTTGCCTTACTAACTAACTAAAGCTGAACTAAAAGTAAAACTGAAATAAAAAATTAATTAAACCTAAATAGTAATAAACAAAAAACTAATCAAAATGACAAAAGCTAAAATATTAAAATGTAAATATATTAATAATAAACTGAAAATATAAATATAGTAATATAAATAGTAATATAAAAAACAACAACTAATCAAAATGACAGACGCGCGTAAAATTACTATAAATTAAACAAATTTTAAAATGAAAATATACTACTAATAAGCTGAAAATATAAAGTAATATTTATAGTATTATTAAGAGTAATATTTAAAAAATAAAAAAAATTACAAAAGCATATAACATCACTAAAAACTGAACACAATTTTAAAATGAAAATATATTAATAATAAACTGAAAATATAAATATAGTAATATTTCTAGTAATATAAACAGTAATATAGAAAACAAAAATAATACAAAATGACAAAAGCACCTAAAATTATAAAAATTAAACAAAAAATGTAAAATAAAAAATTACTGCTAATAAATTTAAAATATAAATATGGTAATATGTGTAGTAATATTAATAGCAATAATTAAAAAAGCCATGACTAATAAAATTGACAAAAGCACATAAATTACTAAAAATTAAACTAATTTTTAAAAGAAAATATACTACTAATAAACTGAAAGTATAAATAAATAGTATTATTTATAGTATTATGAATAGTATTAAGAAAAAATATATAATTATATAAAATAATAATTGTAGTAGTATTAATAGTATTATTTAAAAAAAAAAAACTAAGAAGTAATAAAATACACATAACATTCCTAAAAATTAAACAAAACTTTAAAATGAAAATATACCAATAATAGACTAAATATAAAAACTAATTCAAAATATTAATAAAAACTAAAATAATTGCACTGCTTAATAAAATTTTGCTAAAATAACACCACACACACATGGCGAATGCAGACACACACTGCTTTATGTCATTCGTTGTGCTTTTGAAACATTGTATGAAATATTCATAAATTATGGGATACTCTGGCCCTCGACCAAGGTCATGGCTTAACTTCTCAGAGGAGTGTGTGAAACTGAGCCGTTCATTCATCGTCTCGCACACACAGAGCTAACTAATTATAATGGCTTGAGCCACTAATAGGCCTGAAACTGTGGATGTGAGTGAGGTCACAGGTTGTGACCTTCCACCCCTGACAGCTTGTTCGCCTCTCCCGCGAAAGGTCGCCAAAGAGCACGTCTTCCTGACTGCGAGCCGACTGGCTCCTGGGGAATTCCTCCGAACCGAGGGAGTGGAGGAACATTCCAGCATGCGGAGGAGGGACGCCAAGTGATAGATGATGCAAACACAGCGAGAGGAAAAGAAGACAAATTGTTGCGTTCACTGCGGCATCTCTGACCTCAGCCTCGCTAATCGCTGTCTATGGTTTCACGGTGCAGCTGTTGCAGTGTTCGAACTATACCGTGGACTTTGGGGGAGCCAACCTTTTTTTTTTTTTTTGTAATTCCCGGGGGGGGGTTCGTGCGCTTGCGCGTGGACTTACAATGACTTCTTGTGTTGCCATGTTGTGCTAACAGGGCTTGCAGCAGGTGAATCGGTCGTGCCATTAAACTGCCTTGTGTTCTTTTTGCCATGGTGGCTATATGATGCTGTATGATGCTAACTGCAGCATGGATTTCAAGGACTGCGCGCTCAGATCTACGGCCAATGTTGAATCCAACGTTTATATTTTTTCTACGAATCTTTGAGTTAACGTTCTAAACATGAGTGGAATGAATTTGCACCGCAGCGCCCCCACACCTTGATGCTCATGACAAGAATAGCATGTATAGTTATCTTTATTGAAGTGAAATAGCTTTAAATCGCCGTCATGCATGAATGAATGATATTTTTGCAATTTTAAACATAATAATCCACGATGATCACATTACACAAAACTGAAATTGCACGTCAAAATAACACATTGTCAGTATTTTTTGAGACCCCCCAAAATTTCACAAATCACGTTTTCAGGGGAGCCCATGTCTTACTAAGGGGAGCCGAGCTCCCCCTAGCTCCCCCGTAGTTCGAACCCTGAGCTGTTGCATTAGAGGCTAGCGAGCGCCGTGCGGACGGAAACACCAAACGCTCACAGACTGAACAGTGGACCAATGCAAGTGTGTCTGTGTTTCTCAGAAAAGCACAACAGAAATGCATGACGTGCTATAAGATATTAAGTGGTATGTTTTAAAGAAAAGAATTTTATGCCGTGTATATGAGTAAGTAAATAAGTATTGCTGCTATAATCAACAGATGTGTCTAAACTAAAAGTGTCAGTTATGACGTATCTTCAGTTGACAGTCACCCATTTCTATTTTTGACTCTTTGCAATGTTATTGTACTAAATAAAATCAGATTACTTACAAATATCATATGTTAGTTTTTTTATTTGCATATTGATTTATTCGTGAAAGAATTTATTTGTTTATTTAATAATGAATTTATTTGCTTATTTATTTTTGCTTACTTATGTATTTATTTACGTACTAATATAATTACTTATTTAAGAATTAAGATATTTATTAACATATTTACTTGCTTAATTCTGTATTTATTTATTGATTTATTTTATTTATTTATGAATGAATGATTTATTTATTATGAATTTATTTATTCATGAATGGATGCTTGCTTGCATTTAATTATTTAATGATGCACAAATGTATCTATTTATATATGCAATAATTTCTTTATGCAAGAATTTAATTATTCAATCATTTATTAATGAATCCATGAATTTATGCATGAATATTTTTTTTCATTTATTCATAAGTCAATGAATGAATTTATGCATTTATTTAGTTATTTGTTATCTAATAAATTAATTTATTTTAGTTAGTTGTGTAGTCAGTGCATATCAGAAGATGAAAATACAAAATGAAACACGTAGCATGTAAGACACTCGACTCAATTTTGATTCCAGCAGAGTTTGGTGGACGCAAATATTGTGTAAAACATTTTGAATCAGATTGATCTATTTTGGTCCGATTTTCTGTAATGAATGAAACAAATACATATAGCCAACATTTATTTAAGCTTGTCTGCAATAAACTGTTTTACCACAGGACACTGGTGTAATAGCTTTCCTGTAGCTCAAATAGTAGAGCATGGCGCTAGCAACACCAAGGTCATGGGTTCGATTCCCAGGGAAAGCAAGAGCTCATAAAAATATAAAACTGTAACTTGAATGCAATGTAAGTCGCTTAAAAGCGTCTGCTAAAATGCATGAATGTAATTGACTTGTCCTGGTTTCTGCAGTGAACTCTGATTTTGTGTTATGCTGAGAGTCCTGTGGTACAGTAATTCTGACAGCGGTTCTGTGGCTACAATGAGCTGTACGACCTTTGACCTCCAGGCTTAATGCATTCAACGTCTGTTTCACTGCTCAACATCAGGACTGAGGAAGAGTATGTGTGTGTGTGTATGTGGGAGAGACAGTAACTCTGTTCTTAGCTAGTGAGTCAGCAACATAGACAGCATCCTTCTGAACACAAATGCATCCTCAGAAGAGACTGATACATAGGCCATATAAAATGCACTTTTAAGTTAGATTGAACAAGTGGTGTTTTAGTATTATATATATATATATATATATATATATATATATATAGTGTTAAACTATATTTAATATAGTTACTATTTGACTAATTTTGGTCATTTTTATTGTTTTCGTTGGTCATTTTTACTTTTTTATTTTTAAAACGTTACTAATAATATTATTATAAATATTACTATAGTTATATTTTGAGTGTATTGTTAGTATATTTTCATTTTAAATTGTAGTTTAATTTTTAGTCATTTTGCTATGTAATTTTGTTATTTTTTATTTTTATATTTTTAAATATTACTATTAATGTTATTATAAAAATTACTTTATATTTTCAGTGTATTGTTATTGTGTTTTCACTTTAAATTTTAATAATTTTTTTTGTAATTTTATTTGCTTTTGTCATTTTTAATTTTAGTATTTTTTATGTTACTGTTTAAGTTTCATTTATTTGAATTTATTTTAGATTATTTCCAGTTAGTAATTTTCATGCTTCAACTTCATCTTTATTTCAGTTAGCAGAAATGTTTTTAATTGTTTTATTTAACAGTAATAACCCTGGATTGAACTATTGCTTAAACTGTGAACTATTTTTTTTTTTATCAATACCTGTCATATTGAATGACATAAGTATATTTATAATCAAAATTTCCTCATGTTGGATGATGTTTTATGTAGAAATGCATTCAGGCATTCACCATGATATAAGCAATTCCACCTTAGAATGTGACCAAAATAAGGTCTCTTAGTAGGCAGCACAGTTATAAGCATATATAATTATGCTGCCTACCTTTGAGAAGGTTAGGACCGCACCTATGATGCCTTAAAATGCTGTCTAGATAGGCGGTGTGTGGGTTTAGACAGAGTTAGTGTGTGTGTGCATGTATATATGTATAAATGGGTGTATTCAGGTTCATATATCAGTTTTTTTCTTGTTTCAGGGGAATAGGGAGTGACTGGAGGAATTTTGAGATGGAACAGATTACCCATAATTCACGGGGATAACTTAACTGGACCTGTTTCCTGTCTGGAGCCCTGAAGGCTGAGAGTTTTGAGCTGGTTTGTTAACTCACGTGAGTAATGTAAAGAACAGCTACACACACAGACTTTGGAAACTAGTTACACAACTAGTTAAAATACATACATTTTCTAACACAAAAGCCTCACACAAACCTGTTGGCATTATGTTTTTGGCAGATGAATTAGTCTTATAGATATTTTTGACATTCAGAATGGTTTTCAGCAAAATGGTTAACGGTTTAAGACTTTTCCCCAGTATGACACTGCATGTAAACATCTTTACCACCCTCTTTATGTCTTGTGTTTGATATCACAACTGTAGGATGCAACGAAACCCGACAATTTCAAAATGTAAGCATTTTTTCTTGTGTTGTGGGTTTTTTGATAGTTATCAGTGTTTTGTTGTACGTAAACACACTCGACACGCACTGACAGCAGCTTGACGCTACAGTTGCTAACATGTTCGGAGTGATTATTATTGGGCCGTTTCTAAAGGGGGAGATTGTTGCTAGGCAGTTGCTAAGGTATTCGGAATGGTTTCTGGTACGGTTATTATAATTAACTATAACCATGAAAAAATTGGTTACTTCAAATAAAATAAAAGTTAGCTGAAACTAAACTCACATTTCAGCTAGTTGCCAAGGCAATATTTCTCAGTTTAATTTAATTTAACTTTATGTACTGAAATAAAAATAACTATATAGACATATCTTAAAAAAAAAAACGAACAAAAACTAATAAAAATGAAACACACACACACACACACACACACACACACACAAGTTGGAGTTTCGGTTCCTTCGGCACTATTTTCCTGTTTAATACTGTAAAGCTGCTTTGACACAATCTACTGTAAAAAGCGCTATATAAATAATCATTACTTGACGTTTGACTTGACAACAAAACTACTAAAACTTCAACTAAAATTAAAACAAACATGGAAAACAAAAAAAAAATGATTTAAAATATTACTAAATCTATAATGACACAAAAATAACACTGGTTTCTAGGCAGTTGCTAAGGAGCAGGTTTGTATGTTTTTGAGTTCAGTGTTATTATAATATTATTTATATATTATAGGATTTATATGTATTTTGAAGTAGCTGTTATTTTTATTTTCAGTTTTCATTTTAATTTTAGTTGTAGTAATTTTAGGTGCTTTTGTCCTTTTTTACTATTTTTTTATATTTCTATTTATCTTTCATTTTTTAATTTCAGTTTTAGTTGCCAAAGCAACATTTCTAATTTTCAGTTTTGTAAATTTTTAAAGATTTTATTTTATTTTATTTTTACATACCAAATAGTTTCAGTTTTAGATAACAAAACACAGGGTATGTGCATACTATTATGCAGTACGCATACTAGCATACTATTCTTGTTTTCTTTGCAGTATGCACAGTAATTGTTGTCTGTATGCATGTAATACTTTGATGTCCTACTACATTTGCCAAAATGTGCATTATATAACAAACCATACTGTATCCCACAATGCAATGCATTTGACCTGACCATCCATTCCTAGTGTGATGAATGAACAAGTAATGAAATCTGCTGCCATTTCCTTCTCGGTTAATTGATATTCCATCAACATTTCAGACATGTATACAAAATTGTTTAAACTAAAAAATATTTTTATGCTGCCCACTAAATTAAACATGCCACATTTCATACTCCATATTTTTTTTAACATTATCAAGTGAATAGTGATCAGTATGCAGTAAGCAGCATATGTGTGTCGTGTCATGTCGAGTGAATCCAACCTGGTCTAATTTAATCCGTTTTTGGCAGTGCTCTCCTCACTCAAACTATCTAATTAATTCACTTAGTTAATTAACTCTCCTCAGCCTGAATCTAATTATGCCGTCCGTTCACAGACGAGTAGCTCTAAACAAACATGTTTTATTCCCTCATTGGCTCTCCGTCTCTCTAGGAACAATTAGAGAAGGAGAGCTTTGTGTGGTTGGTTCTGTGTCTTTGTGTCTGGTCAGGGTATCTACAGCGCACATGCTCAGGTTTGCTTGGGTTAATGTTTTCTCCTGAACTTATCTTCTCTGTCTGACCCATTTCCTCTGGCTAATCACTTTTGGGAAAGAATCCCAACGTCTCTCTCTCTCTCTATCTGTTCGTACCTCTCTGCTCCTTCTCTGTAGTGCTTTATGGAACTTTGAGTTTTTTCAGTCTTGTTCTTGGAAGCTTTTAACCCTATAAAGCCTGCTGTGTTGTATTTGATACACAAGCCTCTAAATGATCAAAAACCTGTCGCACTCCATCTACTCCATGCCTTCTGTCATCTGACTGTTCCTTTAACGTAATTGTACAAACGTCCTCCTTCAGCTGCTGCTTCATGTGTCTTTCTGCTGTCAAATCTTGATTGATTTTTCTCAAGTAAACGTCAGAATAACTGTAGTCATATTTCCAGATGAACTCTTACTGGACTGAAGCAGATTCTCCATCAATCATTTTTTATTCTCAAATCTGATCCTCAGGATCTTTTGAGGAGCGTTTGTTTCCAGAAGCTTTACTTTCACTGTTCCTCAGCGGAAGAATAATCTTCATCTCACATCTTCTGAGGAGCGTTTATTTCTTCATCTCTCAATCAGCATTGAATTGCACTGCATTATATGTTTGGATCGTTTTAGTCTCCTCTTAATAAGACATTGTGATTATTGGACATTTAGAGTGATGACTGATATTTATATCATTTTATGTAAGTATCCGCTATACTGTTTTAAAATCTCATTGATTTACATTACAAGCATCACAATTTCATCACTTTGTGTTCATCTAAATATCAACATCTGCAGCAAATTGCATATATTTTTTTTTGTTTAATTTGAGTCTCTGAATAAAATTGAGCTTTTTAGTACAGATTCTCATTGTATCAGACTACATGGGCCTGATGAATCAAATATGATACTCAACAAAAAACACATATGCAGACTTTAAGGTTTTTTAAAATATATATTTTGTCTAAAGGTTCAATAAACTGTTCAATTTAAAAAAAGTAGTTTTTTTCTGACTATTAGTTCATATGTCAGGCTTTACACAGGCTTAAAGATGTTTGTCAGGCACTCTCTTATTATAATTTTCTCTTTTTTTCATTATTTCTTTTCATAGTTTCATTTGCAACCTGCTATATTTTAAAGGAAATAATTGAAAAGTCATCATTTACTCACCCTAATATCATTGTAATTCTAGTTTAATACTTCATGTTAGAGGTTTAGAACAAACCCTGACATGATTATTTGAGAAACATCAACCCAGCTAAAAAAGTTCAAGCTGAGCTTTATTGTCATTCCGCTGCATGTGGGGACATACAGTGGAACGAAATGTTGTGCCTCACAGGACCACGGTGCTACATAAATACAGACATACAACAATGAAGTAAAACACTATAAACCTATACACAACTAACCTACTGACAGATTTTGACTAAATATACTATATATAAAGGTTTACCCTATACAAACTAAAGATAAAATATAAAAAATAAAAATAAGAAATACAAACTATACGAATGCTTCACATAAATACTGTACATGTGCAGAGAGAAACATTGTGAGTCAAGCAGCTGGCTGGGGAACAGTACAAGATGATTTGTAGTGCATGAGCATGTAAACATACATATATTGCTGAGTCTTTTGTAGGATTGTGTACACACAGCAGTGTGTGAAAAGTGTCTAGTGCGCATAGAGGAGAGTGTGTTACTACAGGTGGTTTGTACAGGCCCACTCACCTGTGTGTAGCACACTTTGAATTGCACAGAAAAGTTTCATACAGTCTGTTCTTTGGTGTGGTAAGGTTGGGGTGTGTGGGGGGTGTGTGTGGGGGTGGGGGGGGAGGTAGTAGATGGTCCATGTTTCAGGAGGTAGGGGTTTGCATGGGGGTTTCAGAGGGGGGGGCGGGGTGATTTGAGTTCAGGGCTCTCACAGCCTGGGGGAAAAAGCTGTTGAGCAGTCTGGCGGAGCGGGCTCTGATGCTCCGGTACCGTCTTCCTGATGGTAGGAGCTGGAAGAGACTGTGGGAGGGATGGGTGGGGTCCTTCATGATGCTGTTAGTTTTGCTGGAGCATCGTGCAAGGAAAAAAACAAAAAAGAACATTCTCAGAACTTTAGCTAACGTTCTGGCAAGGTTCTTTTAAACTTATGAACAAACATTCTTCCTATAACATTAATAGAATGTTTGTTTAGAGTTATCTGGTCTTTAATAATGTTCCTAAAATGTTAGCACAAAAAACATTATCTGAACATAGTTCATGGAACGTTTTACTGAACGTTCATCTAACATTTTTTAAATGTTACTTGCTTTAGAACATTCAGAGAAGATACAAAAGTAACATTTGTATAATGTTTGGAAAAGTACTATAAAGTGGAATGTTCACTTAGCGTTTGCATAAACTTTAAAAAGCAATGGATGTTTTTAATGCTCAGAGAATATTCAGAAATAACTTTTCATAACGTAACATTAGCAAAACGTTCTTAGAACATATTTTTGTTAGCTGAGAATACATGTAATATTTTGCCTTGCAAAAAGTTCAATTCTGCTTCAAATTACGCCGTCCACTTTTAGTCCCTAAATTTGTGACACATTGTGTAACAGGACACACTGTATAATGACTGTCCAAACCAGGTCCCTTGTGAAAAACAAGTGTGACCTTTGACCCTGCATGTGTTTTGATAGTGGTCATTCCTGACGGTTTCATCACGCTGCTCTGTTTTAAATCTTTCTGATGGCACACTCACACACACACACACACACACACACACACACACACACACACACACACACACACACTCACTCACTCACTCACTCACTCACACACACTCACACTCACACTCACACTCACACACACACACACACTCACACTCACACTCACACTCACTCACTCACTCACTCACTCACTCTCTCTCTGTGTCTCCATCTTTCTGTGAGTCACTGGGCTGATGGTTTGTTGCTGTTTGGATAACTGATAAAGCATATAGACTCCTGCATGTGTGTTGAATGATTGACTGTGGTGCTACAGGTCATGCTTTGTGTATATCACCACACACACACACACACACACACACACACACATTTGCTCGAAAGCTTGTTTCTGTAAACACTGATTGTGTATAATGAAACTGAACATAAAGAGAACACATTTACACACTGTATTCAATATTTACAGATACACACTTAGATATGATGTAGTACAACAGGCATTTTTTAAATTTAAGTAACTTTTTTTTCAAGTTTTTTTTTTTTAAATCCAATGTTTATGTTTTATTTAAGAGTGAGCTGAGTTTCTCAGTACCAAATACTATTATTACTATACTACTATTATTCATATAAAATATTATTCATTGAACAATAATATTTAATGAACAACAACAGGCATTATAATAGCAATTCAATGCTCTGATACAGCATTAAAGGCAGGGTATGCAATTTTTCAAAAACATTTTAGAAAACCGAGTCGGGGCCGAGTCCATAACAAACGTGTAGCCAATCAGCAGTAAGGGGTGTGTCTACTCGTGATATGGAGGAGAGAGAGTTCAGTGAACAGCCGAGCGGCAGAAAGATAGAGACGGTGGATAAAAAACAAAAAGAGGAAAATGTCTGCGGAACGATAAGGCAAGAAGTAGGACCCGTGTAAATATCAGATCAGCTTTCCAGGGCTGGAGAGAACTCAAGGAGCGGAAGGCCTGTGATCGGACGCCGAGGTTGCTTTGTTTCTTCTCGATAGGTTAGTAACACCATGTCTACACCGGGCAACAGCTAAAGCCTGCCTACACTGGAAGCGTGTATTTCAGGCGAGAATGTAGTTGTTTAAAACGCAAATCTGCGGTTTATTTATAAAAACAGCGCCTATTTGAAAATGTGCTTCGCCGATTTCGGAGACGTGAGCTCCACGCGATCACCAGGCGCTCAGTGCTCATGTATCCCGACGAGAGGAGCATAACCTCGGCTAGTCCTTCTGACATTTGCCGCTGACTCTGATGTCTCTGTAGTGGTTAAACATAAGATATAATTCATTTTGGGTAAATCTAACAGGTAATCTTTGGTCTTTATTCTATTGTTCTATTAATATTTTTAAATGAAAATGAAAAGAGGCAGTGGTGTTTGATATATTTGGTCTGTAAATACAGTGAGGAAGATTGCAGCAGCCAAGGCGAGCTGATGTTATCAAGTACGCTGCTCTTTGCAGAATTACTGGACTTGCGCTGTTCCTCTCATGAGTTCACACTCTGAGTTAGGGTGGGCGATATGACCTAAAAAATTAATATCACGGTATTTTTCATCTTTGGACCTGGTACGGTATAATATCACGGTATAACTTTTTTGGTACATTTTGGGAGGAGTAGCCTGTCCTGTCTCTTTAGTATGTGAATAAAGTTAATATTTTTATAATATAATAAGTAAATGGTAGGTATCCTTATCAAAAAGAGACATGGGAGAGTATTATGCATTCTCAACATTTATTTTGCAAAAAACCTAAAGATCTTACTTAACAGTGTACAACAAAACAAAAATTAGCAGTGTAATAACACAAGAACAGTGTAATAATGTGTAATTTTTCAAAACTAACTCTCTTCATCTGAACTCTGATGAAACTAGACATTCAAGTTCTTTGCCAGGAAACACCAATCCTGTCAACATTTTCTGGCTTCAGTGATGCCCTGGAGCTTGTTACAATATTGCCCCCCGTGCTGAATGCACGCTCGGAGGGTGAGCTTGTGGCTGGGATGCATGTTTTTTTGCCAGACGGCTAATGCGCGGAAGTGGGAACATTGGAGACGCTCACCACTCCAGTGGATCAGAGTCACTGTCAGCCGTCACCATCAGCAGGCAGCCATCTAGCTCCATGTCAATGCCCTGCTGCTTTGGTGGTGCACTGCCACACTTTTTGAAGAAACTGCCCAGGCTGTGTTTGGGCTTTTTCAGTTGTACAGGAGCAGTGCTAGTTTCCTCTCGCTTTGGTCCTCTGTGGAAGAGGCATCTGTGGCTGTCTTCCTCCAGTGCTTTGGTTTCTGTAGCTACTCTGCCCTCACTTCCTCCAACTTTTCAGGTGACATGTAGGTGTCTGGAACCTGTGGGTCCAGGAATGTTGCCATGGTGAGCAGCTCAATGGTGGGCAGGATCTTTGTATTTCTTTCTCATTTAAATAATCCAAGACCTCTTCTTGATGTCCTCGCACAGTCCTGCTTTGTCTTCTTCTGGCTTCAAAATGTTTGTATTGAGTAGATGGAGGACTGGCTTAACATAGGAGACACTAACATACTCCTCTCCTGACAGGGCATCTGTAAAATCTTGCAGAGGCTTCAGTGCTTTGGTTATGGCCTCCAACACATCAATGTCTTGCCAGGTGGGTAGAAGGTGGCGTGACTTTTGGTCTGCCGCCAGGACTTGAGTGATGGCCTTCTCCTGCTCCAACACCCTTTCCATCATTTTGACACGGGACCCCCACCTTGTTGCGGATTCTGTGATCAGCTTGTGGGGGGGCAGGTTCAGCTCTCTTTGTGCACTGGTCAGGGCATTCTTCTTTTTCCAGCTGTAGGAGAATGTGCTGACCACTTTTTTGCACATACCTGTGGCCCGTGCAACTCGAGCATCATGTTGGACACTCCTGTCTGGGAAGTAAAAAGAAGGGATATATTTATTAGCTTAAGTGGGAATAGTAGGTTTTAATAGTTGAAAAACGTAATAAACCATTAACTGTAGAGCAGCATAAGTATTTATTGTATGGACACACTGAACATTAGGCTATTACAAATCTAATAGGCCATGTTGTATGTATGTTGGTCAATATTTTGCACATTCCTGCACAAATAGTACAGCTTTTTCATTTTAAATACATTTATATTGTGCCATATTTTACAATATTTTCTATATAATCTGATGATAATTGAATTTTATATTTATGTTTTTTTTTTTTTACTTTCTGATCCGGTCCTCAGAGGAATCACGCCAACAATACTAACAATGAAAAATACAATACTAATGCGGTCTTAAATTGTTTTGCCAATGTTACTGAAAAGGACTTGACAAATTTTCTGAATATAAAATGTTAGGTTTAGAAAGTGTAACTTACCAATAGCATTGTGCAGTCTGTGTCCAAAACATGCGAGTCTCGTCCATTTATTGATTTCCAGAGCCACACACCATGTTTGCACCGCTGTCAGTCGTCATGCACACCAAACGCGCTTCATCCAAAGTCCCCCAGGCGGGGAGCAGACCTTCAATCCCAACTGTCATGCACCTGTGGGTCTTTCAGAAAGAAAAACCCAGGTACTTCACACACTCCCAGTCATCGTCAATGAAGTGGATGGTGAGTGGGGCTGTCGTATGGCTCAGTAGTTCGAGCTGGACCATAAATCAGTAGTGGCCGAGTAGGCTTCAAGGTGGCGAATTTCACCCTATGACTCTCGTCCTGTACCTCCGTGTACAGCTTCCTGGCAGACACTTCTGGCTAAAAAATTTCCAACCAGGCAGCTCGTATCTTGAGTCCAGAGTGTGAACCACATGTCTGAAGCCATCTCTCTCTGTGGTTTGAATGTGTACCATGTCCTTTGCGATATAGCCACCAGTTCTTGGTAATATCTTTCCATTTCTTACTACTCTTGTCGCATGCGTAGTAGCAGTAAACGGATGCCTTCAGTGAAAGCGTAGTCTTGGGACGCGCCCGCTGGTGCTGCTGGTCCCACTTGTGCCTCGTTTTGGCCCGGTTGCCTCTTCATATTCACGGCGCGTGCTTTAAATGATGAAACAGGTTGCTTGTGTTTCCACCTTCTGTTGTCACAACACGGCGGCAAACCTTGCATATTACTGGAAGTTTGTTTCATGCTGATGATTTTAGGTAGAACCGAACCAGTTCCAAATAACGGAGGTTCCTCTTCTTTTTGAACCAGAGCATCTCTACAGTGCCCTCGGCCCTGCCTGGTTCTGACACTTCACTCATCTCTTTTCAAATAGTATATAGGCTACAGGCCCGACCTTTCTTCACGGCGCCTCACCAGTCGCTTAATGGCCACTCCGCTTTTACCTACCACGCAAGGCTGGATACGAATGTGTTTTACTTTTTTATTTACAACAAGATATATAGTATAAGGACAGTATTCAGACCACAACTGAACGCTCTGAAGAAAATTTAATGCCTTATTATTTAGAATTAGATATTATTGATGTAAATGCAGCCGTTCAAGGAACATAATTGATTTATTACGGTATTGACGGTATTAGAAAATCCATGTCGTGGCGCAATGTCACACCGGTGATGACTATGACACCGGTGTACCGCCCACCCCTACTCTGAGTCTAACTCGTGAAGTCCGAACTACCGAGGATGCAAGTCTGAAATTTGCGTACTTGGTATTAAGAAACGCGCAGACCTAACGTTGCGTCACCAGACCATTTGCCTAATCTTCTCGGTAGTTTAGACCGCGATGGAAACGCAGACAGCAACAGGTCTGGGGGGAAAAAGTTCCTGGGACATATTGTTCCAGGTAATTTCGGTGGAAAAGCGGCTTATGTTTCACAGAACTAATCGTTGCCTGGGTTGCGTAGGCTAGGTATATGTGGGGCGGATCTATCAAAATAGGGGCGAGACCCTTTTGGGGTAGGGGCGTGTTTGTTTTGGTGATTTCAAATATCAACACTGGCTTTCAGAAACTGCTTACCCTGCCTTTAAAGTTATGTAAAAATAAAAAGTTATATATTTTGCCCTCAGCCAAAACTATTTATTTATTTATTATTTTTATTTTAAGCTGTTAAATATTTGATGTTGAATGTTAAATATTTGTAATAGTTTTAGTTTTAGATAAGAATAGCAACACTGATTTGTATTAAAGCTTATTTCTGCTATGGAATACCCAAAAAAAAAAAAAAACTAAAAAAGGTAATTGTGACTAATTCAGGCTTTTTTCCCCAAAAGAGTTTATATCTCACAGTTTTAAGAAAGAGTTGCAAGATGTTAACTAAAAAATAAAAAGGTAATTGCAATGTTTTAGCTCACAATTCTGACTTGTTGTCAGAACTGAGATTTTATGTCTTACAATTCTGTGAGATAAAAATTCACAATTACTTTTTGTAATTTTATTTTTTATTCAGTGAGAGAAATAAGCTTTAGATTCCTTTTATGTAAGTCTTCTGTGTTTTATCATCCAGCAGCTGAAAATCATGAGTCTGTTTTTAATGAACACAATGTGATTTATGGTGTTTGTTCGGACTCTGTCCATGTTTCAGCTTGTTCTCGCTTCTGTTTTGATACACACACACACTGAGTGAGAGAGAGACACACACACACACACACACACACACACACACACAGAAAAGGTCAGAGATACTTGACATTATGTTTAGCATGTCAGTCATCTTTCAGTCTCTCTCTCTCTCACAGACAGTCCAGCGGGAGCGCTGTGGAATCTGTCCCATAATGCACCATGGGAAACACAGAACTGAGATCTCTTCATTCTGCCGCTGGAGAGACGCTCTTATTCCCTCTGTGTGTGTGTGTGTGTGTGTATTTGCACAATCTTCTGGGTTGTCATTTTTCGGAGTATCTCATACGTCAATGACAGAAAAGAGTTGAGCTCCATCCAAAAAGCCGGCCAGCAACATTACGCTGCCTTGTAAGTTACCTCAATTTAGCCAGAATAAGTAGTATCACATTTATTCTTTGAAGAGAAGTCAATACCAGAATGCACTACATCTTAAAATAATAATAAAAAAAACCTCATGGAAAACAATTTTTGTATTTTATACTTATTGAAGTGTTGCATTAGCTTACATGAGATACTAATGCATAAATTGAAGATATATTTTATATAATTTAATATAAATTCACTAATTAATTATATCATTTTAATGTAATTGAAATATTTAATATATATTAAATTATAATTATTGTAATATTTTACATTTTAAAAGAAATTATATTTGAATTTATGTATATCATGCAATAGTGAAATATGCATAAAATTAGTCAAATAATTTGTGTGGACTAGTATTTAATGCTTATTATTGCATTAACTTAGCAGCTTGATAACATCAAACTTGGACTCGAATGTAAAGCAAATCAAAATCCCTTAAAGGCAATTCATTTGGCGGCCACTCAAGCACAGCTCGCATTTACTTGAACTGGAAAAGATGGAAATCTCCAAAGCTGTTTGTCATGATAAAGTTTCAGTATCACATTTCAAATCTGCAATAAAATCAGCAACAGCAGTATCATATGTTTTGCTGCTTAAGCTCAATTTAGACTATAAAACTTTTACTTCAAGCAGATCAGGCTAATGCATGTGTTTTTTCAGAGTAAACACAGTATCAGACATTGGCCTTCATTTCTATGGACGATTGATTTTCCTTCAAGAGGTTTGTCTCCTCTTCATTCTGACTGGAGCTGCTGCCTGTGTAGGTGTTCAGTTTTTCGCACCCTCTGTATAATATAATGCCCTTATTACTCGCGTCTCTCTTTAATTTACAGTCTGTCTAGGGGTTCCTGTTTTTCTTCTGTTTACTGTGAGCAAAAGTCACAGTTTGTGTGTGTGCAATATGAACAAGTGAAAACAGGAAGCATTTTCAACACAATTGCACAGCTGACTGTTTTAGTAGGTACACATATTCATACATAGATACATACACATACAAATCAATCATTCAAATCCTAATGAATCACAATCTTTGACCTATAACTTTCTCTCCACCCCTTTCCTCCCTTGCTCCACTTCCTGTGACAGAAATAATCATTTCCTGTTTGGCACTGGCTGCTCAGGCTTTACTCAGCACATGTGGAGGTTAGGGATCTAGAAAGGTCCAAAGTAATGGAAATTAGATTAGTAAATCAATAAATAAATAGATCAAGAAATTGAAATGTGCAAACCTATTTTTAAATAACCTGTTGGTTGATTTGTTTGTGGAAATATTTTATTATTATAAAAAAGCTCTTGTTTTTGTCTGTTTATCATCATACATGAAGTGTATTATCATTATTTATTTTTATTCTGAAAAGAGAATTGAAACGCAATACTTTTGTCATTTAAAATAGAAATGTTAGATGAAGAACTAAAGGAAAATGAGAAAATCTGTATTATATTTATAAGTTGGAGCAATAAAATAATTAACTAAATAAAAAATGAATACTGAAGTAAAAAAAATGACAATTCTAGAAATTAATATTTCAAAAAAATTAAATATCTAAAAATTAACTAAATAAACTAAAATTAACATAGAAAAATAAAAAATAAATAACCTGAAAATATAAAAATAAAAGCTTTTTAAAGCTTAAAATATATATATGTAATTGTATATACGGTAGATAAAACTAAAATAACACTTATATTAAACATTGAATGTTTTTGTGTTTTCATGCAATTTTGCTGTTTTTTTTTTATTTAATTATTGCTTCATATAATTATTTATTGCTTTTAATTATTTGATTTCGACTACTTTAGCCCCTCTATATAAAAAAATCCACAATTAGGCTAATATCAAATCTGCTTATTTGACAAGATTATTTGAATCTGGATCTAGGCCGTTTCCCAATTCTCATGCTTGCACAAAAATGTCTGATCTGTCAAGGGGTTGTGGGTAATATCATCTGAGCATATTTTCAGCATACTGCAATTTGGCATGAATTAACTGGCATGTTATTCGGGATGCGTTTGGGATGTAATGCTTTAGACTCGGAAGTGATGACAAGTCAGCTCATTCAGCTGAGAGCTCCTGCTAAACAATGACAGAGAAATCAAATACTGCTCTAATCTGTCTAATCTACACCATCACACACACACACACACACACACACAGCCCAGTGTTGACCTGAATGAATGGATCACACACACACACACACACACTGAGAGGAGGATGTTGGGACAATGGCCTGGTCTCAGGGGCTTCGGTATTGTCTGAGTTTCATGTGGAAGCTGACCCGTCTTTCCCTTCCCACACCCCACCTGAGAGAAACCCGAGCTGCGGCTCTATCAGTATCATTCTTATTGACATAATTACACTTACTTTTCATCTCTATCCCCCTTGTTTAATTAATGTTACTAAACCATGCTAAGTCAACCATCACTGGTACTGTTGCTCATTGTAAATGTTAATCAAACTTCTAACAATAAGGATTTTGAAGGAGGGACATGAGACGTATCTAGAGGCCAGAATATCACCCATAATGCATTGAGACCGTTCACTTGAGACGTGCAAACATGTTCTTGCATGTAAACTCTATAATAGTTGCTGCTGTTCAAAAGTTGGGTTTGGTAATCTTTTTAAAGTTTTTAAAAGACATTTGCTCACCAAGGCTGCATTTATTTGATTAAAAATACAGTAAAATTATGAAATATTATTGCAATTTAAATAGTTGTTTTCTATGTGAATATATAGTAAAATGTAATTTATTTTTATGATCAAAGCTGAATTTTCAGCATCATTACTCCAGTCTTCAGTGTCACATGATCCTACAAAAATTATTCTAATATGCTGATTTACTGCTCAAGAAACATTTCTGATTATTATCAATGTTGAAAACAGTTGTGCTGCTGAATAGTTTTGTGGTAACTGTGATACATTTTATTTTTCAGGATTCTTTGTCAAATAGAAAGTTCAAAAGAACAGCATTTATTTGAAACAGAAAATCTTTTGTAACATTATAAATGTCTTTTACTGTCACTTTTGATCACTTGAATGCATCCCTGTTTAATGAAAGTATTAATTTCCTTAAAATATCATAAATAACTGTATTTTTACTTGATTAGTGTATCAATGTCTTGCTGTTTGAGTGTTTATGTTGGTTTTTTAGCATGCATCATGTTCTCATTTTCAGCTGCCTGTCCTGTTAATCAGCATGGTTCAATCACTTTATTATGAGGTCAAGCGTTTGTTAAGAACATAAGTGTAATATAATCTGTGTATGTGTATGAAATAATACACACCCGTTTGGCTTTGATTGACAGAATAAACACAACACATCTCAGCATTTAATCGAAGACAAATTGGGCCCAGATGTAGCGGTAGAGTCACACGCACACACGAACACGAATTCCCACTTTCTCTCTGGAAGATCATGAGCTTTTTGTTGCCAGTAGCGCAACAATAAAACCCTAAATATCCTTTTCCAGTCGTCTTCATTGATCTGTGACTTGGATGCTGTTGCAGCAGTGTGTGTTTTTGTGTAGTTTGGTGATCTAGATTAAGGATTTATAGTTTGTCGTCGACTAGTCACGTGAAGCCTGATTCATTACTGTCAGTTAAGGTAATGTTAGTGTTTTATTTATTATATACTGTATATATTTTTTTCATACATTTAGTTTGGTGACACTATTATTTTCTATATATATATACTGGATATATAGTAAATAATATATGTAATATTTTTATCAGGCTTCTATGTTCCAAGATTCAGTAATTTCACTTTAATGCCAAAGAAAAGGTTATTAGTCAGTTTTTCAATGCCTTATTTTTAAAAATGTCCAAATGTTATTTTTATAGGAGCCTGATAAAAATGTTAATTTAAAAGAAAAACCTTAGACGGAATTAGAGGTATTTTTGTCTGAAGTCTTCATAAATGCATGCATACCCACCTACCTACATACATAAAAAAAAAAAAAAAAAAAAAATGATATATATATATATATTAAATAATAAATTATTTTTTATAATAAACTATAATAATATAATTATTTTTTATAATAAATTATTATTTATCATTATTTTATAATAAATAATAAAATAATACATAATAAAAAAGTATAAAAAAAAAAAAAAAAAAAAATACAAATTCAAATTCACCGTTTTCAAACTGTTGCCGTGAAAGCCTGACTGATTCCTATCAGTCCACAGGTAATGTTAGTGTGCATTAGTGATGGAGTGCTAGAATCTCTCTCATTGTTGGGTCGATAGCAGCTGTTGGGCAGATCTGTATCGGTTCGTCTCTCTCTCTCTGTAGGGTCAGTCTGAGGTCAGTGTGCTGCCCACCTGTCAGCAGGTGCTGGGACACAATGACACACCTGTCCCTGCGCACACACACACACACACATACACACTGATTAACTTTTGCTCATGAAGTCTGTTTGTGCTGCCAGGCATGAAACAAAACAGCACAAACCTACTGAATACAGTGAGCACTGATTAATCTATCTGTATCTCTCTCCTGTCCATCTGTGTTTTTTATTTTCCCAGAGTGCATTGCTGGAATGTGTGTGAGAGTGAACAGGAGATGAGGTCACAGGAAGTCAAGCCCTGGCTGCAATTGTGTGGAAAAAGGACACTTCCTGTCCGCTTCCCCAATCCGTTATGTGGTAGGTCATTCTTATGTCGAACAGCAAAAAATAACAAATGACTGAATCATGTGTTTCTGGTTTACACCTGATACACACCTGATATTGATAAATATACGTATGTATATATTTTGACTTTTGCAAGCAAGTACATTTTTTAAATTATTTTATGTTTATTTTATTGTTTCATTTTTAATTCCATTTGGAGACACTTGAGGCAAATAAATTACACAATTTATCTTTAATTCTGATCTGATGTCTAATTCTGAAATCTGAAGGCAAGACTGTTTTGATTTTTATCTGACAATATAATATATATGTATATATTACGTAGATAGATATAGTAAATAATAGTGTCACAAAATTAAAAGTAGTATAGTAAAATGTAAAATAAATAATGGAATTAATAATAAAATAATTAACATTTATTCAAAAAATTAATTAAAAAATCAAAAAGAAATGAAATATTGCAATATTTTTGGAGGGTTTTCCAGGCGGTTTTCCTGGTCTTTTTTGACAAACTGATGGAAGCTCAAACTAACATGTTTTGACAGCGCCACTAAGTCACGGTGTTTCATTTTTCAGCCTATGAATGGAGCATTAATCTGGAATACAAGAATGTTTTAATGGTGAAAAATTACACAAATCACCTTTTTTTCTTTTATTTGCCAGCTTTACACAAAAACTCTTGCCAGGTTGAAAATTTACAACAGACATACTAAGCAGGGAGAAAGGAGTACTGAATAATCTGCAGTAATGTTCACTTCTTTTCACAGTCTCACACACACACACACACACACACACACACACACACACACACACACACACACACACACACACACTGTCTGTGAGAAGCTCTCTGCAGGCAGAAATCCGACCCGGCATAAAAGCTTGGGAAAAATCCCCACAGCTACTAAATGGGTGATTAACATGACTTAGATGCCTGGATCTGTGTGTGTGTGTGTGTGTGTGTGTGTGTGTGTGTGAGTGATGTGTGATTGCGTGTTTGTGTGTGTGTGTGTGTGTGTGTGTGTGTGTGTGTCGTCTCTGTCTGTGTCTCTCTGTAGTGTATGATGACAGTGTGTGTCAGTGGTGTATTATTGTGGCTCCAGGTAAGTGAGATCTCATCTGACCATGTGTGTGTGTGTGTGTGTGTGTGTGTGTGTGATTTGTGTTCACTCTGTCTTCTGATATCACACAGCAGACACCTGTAACTCTGCTGGCATCTGAACCATCATCAAATATAAAATCACACACTGATGCCTTCAGTAGATTCAGAATGATAGAAATAACTTGTCTGGGCATCATTAGCACACTAGCCACTCAAAATCTGACTAAATTTATAGGTAGGGAAATTATGCTGGCTGCTTAGACCCAAAAATGAAAATTTGTTGAAAATGTCCTCACCCTCAGGCCATCAAAGATATAGATGAGTTTGTTTCTTCATCAGATTTGGAGAAATGTCTCAGCAGTGGATCCTCTGCAGTGAATGGGAGCCGTCAGAATGAGAGCCCAAACAGCTGATAAAAACATCACAATAATCCACAAGTAATCCACACCACTCCAGTCCATCAGTTAACATCTTGAGAAGCTAAAAGCTGCATGTTTGTAAGAAATAAATCTATCATCAAGACGTTTTTAACTTCAAACCATTGATTCCAACTAAAATGTGAGTCCATAATCCTAACGGTTCCTCCAGTGAAAAAGTTGATCTCCTGTTGTCTCTCACATCAAAATTCAGCCACATATTTGTTTAGAGCTGTTTTTGCTTGTAAACGGTGCTTGATCTTTCTAGATTTCTCTCCTGATTCAGACCAGACCACTTTTCCACTGGAGGAAGCGCTATTATGGATTACGGAAGCAATGATTTGAAGTTAAAACATTTATTGCTTACAAACACGTAGCTTTTGTGTTCTTAAGACATTGGACTGTTTGGACTCTCATTCTGACGGCACCCATTCACTGCAGAGCCTCCATTGCTGAGCAAGTGATGCAATGCTACATTTCTCCAAATCTGATGAAGAAACTCATCTACTGAAATGTTTGATCTACAGTGATGGGGTCAATCTGTGGATGAGGATGAAACCTTTGTCTGTGTGTTCAGAGGTTGAGACAGCACTGCTGATTGATCAATATGTCTGCTGTCTGATTTCAAGAAACGTTTTTTGATTTTAACACTGATGCAAGATTAATGTCTCAACTAATTATAATGTCTGAATGGACAGACAGACAAACTCTGACCTTATTTAACGCAATGCTATCTATCTATCTATCTATCTGCATACGGAAGTTTTAAAACTGTTTGAAAATGTTCATAATGCTTACAGTATGTATTGTGTTCTGCTTTCCTTTGTTTCTATTGGTGGTCTGTTTGTGCTTCAACCTGTCACTCTGGGTTAGTGTGTGTGGGTGGGTGTGTGTGTGTGTGTGTGTGTCATGACCTCTCATTGTTTTCCTGTTATTCTTTCACTGGGTAGCGAGAGCTCAAGAGGTCAAAGGTCAGAAAGTCAAAGTGTGTGTGTGTGTGTGAGGAGCTGCACTGCTCTCAGACGCTCTTCCAGCCTTTCCCACAGAATAACAAGAGTCAATGTTACAGAAAAGCACCATGATATTTCAATAACTGCATTTTTTGAAGAACATATGAATGTGCAAATCTCAATGCTGCAATGTTAGCATGTTGTAGATGATTCCCACAGTGTTAGAATGCGGTTGCTAGTGCATTTCTGTGCAGTTGCTAAGGTGTTTTAGTCGTTGCTAGGTGTTTTCTTCCTGTCTGGCATGAAAAGAGTCCTGCAAACTCAAGTCTTTGTGATCTTCTTGTCTGTGTATATGGATATGTGTCTGTGGGATTTTTAAACTTTTTTTAATTGAGGAATCATTAATGTTCTGAAATGTCTTTGGCATGCTCAGTTGGGGGTTAAAAGTTAATTAACATTAAGTAATATTATCAATTCAACTGAACTGAATTAAGCTCAATAATGACACTATTGTCTTCTGTAGAGCTGCTTTACAGCTGAAATTCAACTCGTTTCCGCTTTATAATTGATGAAATTTGCAACATCAGTGCTGTTATTGAAACAAACTGAATCAACATTGAACTAAATTAATTGCAAACTTGTTTCCACTTCATAATTAATGAACTTTGTAACATTTGAAATGAATCAACATTGACACTGGTTGAATTGAACTGAATCCAAATTAAACTGAATTGAGCTGAATAATGATTCTGTTATCTTCTGTAGAGCTGCTTATAGCTGAATTTAAACTTGTTTCTGATGCATAATTAATGAATTTGCTACATCAATGCTGTTATTGAACTGAATTGAATAAACATTGAACTGATTTGAGCTGAATCTTCTATAGAGCTGCTTTAGAGCTGAATAGAACTCATTTCCATTTCTTAATTGATGGACTTTGCAACACTCATACTGCTTGAACTAAATTAAATCAATATTGAACTGAACTGAACTGAAATTATTGTCTTCTGTAGAGCTGCTCTACAGCTGAATTGAACTTGTTTCCTTTTCATAATTGATGTCTTTTGCATCACTGGCACTTAAATTGAATCAACATAGACACTTATTGAACTGATTAAAATCAGCAATGAATAGAAATTTCTATTTCATAACTGATAAACTTTGCAACACTAACACTTGAATTGAATCAGTTGAATCAAAATGGACACGTATTAAAATGAATTGAATCCACATTGAACTAAAGTGTGCTGAATCATTTTTTTAATAACTGATGAACTTTGCAACACTGACACTTGAACTGAATCAATTGAATCAACATATCAAACTGAACTAAATCAACGCTGAACTGAATTGAGATGAATAGTGACGCTATTGTCTTCTGTAGAGCTGCTTTATAGCAGTGAATAGCAATTACGCATTATTTCATAATTGATGAATTTTGCAACACTGAATTTAACGCTGATATTTTCATGCTTATTACTTTGTTGCTTTGAAACAATTTGTATTGCATAAAGCACTATGTATATAAATGTGACTTGTCTTAGGCTTGTTTAGACACTTTTTGATAACCACAGCATCACCATCTGATACGATAATTGTGCCATCATGCCCTTCGTTGCAAAAGTCCCCACACTATTTTCCACAACGCTTCTCTTTTTCTCCGCAGAAGTTTCCGTCAGCAGCGTAAAGAAATGAAAAGTGTGCTGGTTGCCATCTCTGTCCATCACTGTGGAAACACACAATGGGACGCAGGACAGCTGGAGCTCTGTGTGTGTGTGAGCTTGTCTCTATTTGTAAAGCATAATATCCAAGGGTCTCCTGGTGTCTGCTGGAAAAGAGTCATGCAGAGCGCAATCTGTGTGTCGGAGATGTCGAGGTGTGTGTGTGTGTGTGTGTAAAACACATCTAATCTCCTGAACTACCACCTCATCATTTAACGTGATACTAACACACATCAAAGCGCTGCTGCGGGCCACACACTCTTAACCCTGCGTGCGTGTGTGTGTGGGATTATGCAATTACATTTCCCTTTCTTTTTCGCTCATTCCAGTGTGATGTCATCACCATAAGTCTTTCTTTCATGTCTTGTCTTTCTCTCTGTCTGTCTGTCTGTAGGAGGGTAACAGTAGCCGCGGCATCTGCTTCAGTCGTATCTGTTTGAGGTGGAATGACTTTTTTGAGCAACATTTCATCACGTTACACTGGATTTCTTAAAGGTACAGCTCGTGAAATGAAATGCTGTCATGTCACATGTGTAGAACACAAAAGGAGATGTTTAGCAAAATGTTCACGCTGCTTTTTTCATATAATGAAAGGGAATGGGGCTGTCATGCTTCAAAAATGACAAAAACACCATTAAAGTATCATAAAAGTTGTTAACATGATGAGGAATAGAGCAAAGTTAAAGTCACGTTTCCCTTCTGGTGCAGATCTCATTTGTGCATAATCATTTTTAAACAAAGATGAATGACACCAGATTTTATGTTTTTGACACAAAATGGCATTAGATTGGAGAAGCTTGCTTCTGAATCTGTCAAAAATCATACATCGTTGAAAGAACCAGGGTTATTATAGTTGACTAAAACTAAAACCATATAAAAATGGTATTAACCAAAACTATAATAGTATATCAATAATACTAAAATATCACTTCTATGGATCACTTTTATGGCGCTTATTTATAATTCATAATCAAAAATATGATCTATACATTCATATTTGACAGGCTGGTATTTTTTTGTGTGTCAAGAAGAAATACTGAACATTACACACACTACTGTTCAAAGGTTTTGAGGCAGAAGTATATTTTTATTGAAAGAAATTAAAACTTTTATTCATCAAGTGTGCATTAAATGAATCAAAAGTGACAGTAAAGACATTTATAATGTTACAAAAGATTTCTGCTTCAAATAAATGCTGTTCTTTTGAACTTTCTAATCATCAGAGATTCCTAAAAAAATAAAATGCATCATGGTTTCCACAAAAATATTCAGCACAACTGTTTTCAACACTGATAATAATCAGAAATGTTTCTTGAGCAGCAAATCAGCATATTGAAGACTGATGCTGGAAATTCAGCTTTGATCACAGCAATCAGTTACATTTTAAAATATATTCACATAGAAAAGAGTTATTTGAAGTTGTAATAAAATGTTACAATATTACTGTTTTTACTGTGTTTTTGTTTAAATAATTGCAGCCTTTTTGTGAGCAGAAGAGACTTCTGAAAGCTAGTATATAAAACCTTTTTAAACTAGTCAGATTTCAAACTAAAGTGGATCACATGGAAACTCTCAGTCAGTGTTAAATTTCAGCGACCCGCTGCTATTAAACTCCAGTCGTATTTCAGCTCCAGCCTCTGAGAGGATCTTTCCCCTGATTCTCTCTTACGCAGAAGTGACTCTGCTAACGGATGGTTCACGTTATTTCATAAAGCGAATTTCGAAACTACAATTTTCCTAAAGTTACTGTTCCACCTCATGCGAGCCGCTGCCAGCATTCATCCCCTGCCTTCATTACGGCATTTTAGAGTCTCACATGGGACGGAGTTTGAGCCCAAAACACCCCTCGGGGTTTAAGCTACACACCAGTGGACGATGACATCATGTGAGGGCACACACACTTCAGGCAATGTGTGTGTGTGTGTGTTTTCTGGCCATCTCGAGTTTCCTCAGCAGTGGAGCTCCAGGCCCCTGGCTGTCGTGACTCTGTGTGTGTGTTTTCCTCGGCTGTCGTGCGCTCACAGAGCTGGAACATGTTTCTAGAGGAGCTTTTAACAAGCGATCACGTTTACCAACCGACTCACACTGACTAATGCAATACAACACCGCACACCACATCAAACACACACACACACACACACATGCGGCAGAGTTAGTGGAGAGAGTCATGCTAATGGCTGAGAGTGTGCATTGTTTATGTTATTTAGAGATGTATGTTCAAAATGTTTGGGGTTCGTGAGATTTTTTTGATGTTTTTGAAAAGCCTCTTCTGCTCACCAAGGCTGCATTTATTTGATCAAACTGTTTTCTATTTGAATATATTGTAAGATGTCATTTATTTCTGTAATCAAAGCTGAATTTTCAGCATCATTACTCCAGTCTTCAGTGTCACATGATCCTTCAGAAATCATTCTAATATGCTGATTTGCTGCTCAAGAAACATTTCTGATTATTATCAATGTTGACGACAGTTGTGGAAACTGTGATACTTTTCATTTTTCAGGATTCTTTGATAAACAGAAAGTTCAAAAGAACAGCATTTATTTGAAACAGAAATCTTTTGTAACATTATAGATGTCTTTACTGACACTTTTGATCAGTTTAATGAGTCCTTGATGTATAAAAGCATTCATTTATTTTACAAAAATATTACTGAACCCTTTTGAACAGTAATTTAGTTTAACTATGAACCGAAGACTATTTTGAATATTTCTTTGAATAGTGATTACAGTTTATAGCGTAGAGTTTTCACAATTCAGACTTTTTTCCTCATAATTTAGAGTTTATATCTTGAAATTCAAACTATTTCCCTTATAATTTAGTTCATATCTCGCAATTCTACGTCCATATCACAAAATTCTGAGTTTATATCTACCAGTTCTGAGTTTATATCTCAAAATTCTGCCTTTTTTCACACTCTGAATTTTAAAGATTAAAACTCACAGTTGCAAGAGAAAAAATCACAATTACCATTTTTAAGTTTAATTTTCAGTGAGGTTTTGTAGTTGAATAATTTGAGACTTCATTTACTTTAGATTGAACTAATTGAACTAATGTTTAAAAGTGGCTTCACTCAGTAGTCTGTTTGATTAATGAGTGAAATGTGACTGTAGTATACTTTTAATTGTACTTAAAATGTGCACTTAAAATTAAAAGTGTACACTGACTCAACTGTACTGACTGAAACTTTCCTACACAGAAAGGAGAACACTAAATTACACACTTCAGTTACTGAACCACTCACACACACACACACACACTCCCCACTCACAAACCACCAGCCTCAAGATCTTATCTGACTCAACAGTACTTAACAAAACACTTAAGTGAAACTAGACACTGAGAGAGACAGAGTTAGTAAGGAAGAAAGAGTAGAATGTAATGCCACACTGCTGATATCATCATCATCATCCTCATCATCATCTGGTTTAAAACAATGCGTTGAGCGGAGGGAGGCAGGCGAGTGAATGGAAGAGCTCTGTCACTCTCACCTGCTCTGAAGGTGTGTCTGTCTGACAGCTGAAACCAGAGAGGCTTTTAAGGTTTCCGGTTACCGCGGTAACCAAGCAGAAAAATAGAGCCAGACCTCGACTGCTTCCTTTTATCTCCTCAAACCAGACTGCGTGATAAGAGATGCATGGATGATGGATGTTGAATTCAGTCGAGAGCAGTACAGTGGTGTCACTCAGAAATCAACAAATAGAGAAAACACCAGAACTGCTACAGTTATGATGGGAACTGCAAAAATAACAGTTTGAAGGAGACCACATATTATTTACTATGAATTTACTGTAGTATCAAGTGTAGCAGCTATTGTGCTGGCAGCAGTGATGGTATCAGAAGGTAATACCAAAGCATTTTATATATACCACGGTACTTTATTATTTACATATTCTTACAGTATGGTATTTACTTGGTTCTCCAAGGTACTTCAAAGACTACCATGATTTTACCTTTCTAGAAATCCTCAAAAAAAAAAAAAAAAAAAAAAAAAT
>JAFVLL020025591.1:0-12533 GCA_021397915.2 Tor tambroides | reverse complement strand
ATAAGCTCTCCAAGGCTGCTTGTCTTCAGGCTGCTGGTTCTGAGAAGGTCCTTCAACCTGATCTGCTCATTATTCGGTGGGACCACAGTGCAAACAGTGGGAGAGGACGAAGAGCTCCGTTGTGCTGTCGAACTTGTGTGTACGACCTTGGTTACTGTGATGGTCTGCCTGGATGTGGTCCCGGCTGATGGTTTAGTGACTACAATTGTACCCAGCGATGGCAACTGATTCAGTTGATTTAAAACGAAGGTGGTTGTTGAGGGCTGTGGCTTCTCCTGCAAAGACGACACAGAATATACAATCAATGCGTAATTCTGAGCTTTACAGTCAAATATTAAAATGTCACACAAGCAGTAGCTTCAGACAGACCGCCTACAGGTCGCTCACTCACTCTCTGCATTATATTTCACAGAATAAAAGGCATGAAATAATTAGTTCCAATCTGACTGGCTTGATGCAACTTCCAGAAATAAATGCAAACCATGTTTTTCGTTGTTGTTAAACAAAAAAAAAATTCAGTTCTGTTTGATTCACTTAGTTACAAGTTAGCTAGTGCTGTCAAATGATTAATCGCAATTAATCGCATCCAAAATAAAAGTTTTTGTTTACATAATATATGTGTGCGCTGTGTATATTTATTATGTATATATAAATACAAACACATGCATGTATATATTTAAGAAAAATATGCTGTTTATATATTAAATATATTTATATATAATATAAAATATAAGATAAATATATAAATGTATATGCATGTAAATATTTCCAAAATATATGCTGTATGTGAGTATGTATATATACATAAATATACACAGTACACACACATATATTATGTAAACAAAAACTTTTATTTTGGATGCGATTAATCGCGATTAATCGTTTGACAGCACTAAAGTTAGCGTATAATGCACTTCATTTTCAGACTTATAACCAGTGAAATAATCTGTATATATCAGGTAAAAAATAATGCTGAAACTCGATCCTAAACTAAAAACAAAAACTCTGGTTGGTTGCCTCATGACATACTGGCCTTTCAGCCTAAGTGGGCAGTTCTTGGCAGGGTTATTGTAGTTAACTAAAACCATAAAATATATTACATTACTTGAAAATAAACATTAATTTAAAAAAAAATATTATTTCAGCCAGTTGCCAAGACAAGTTTTTTCAATTTAGTTTATCTTGCATACTAAAATAACCAACACTTAGGTCGCTTGTCCACCAAAGAGTTTTTTCCTGAGGAAAGCGTATTTTTTCAATTGTTTTCAATGGGAGCGCCGAGTTTTTTAAAAGGATGTTTCAACATTGGGTAAAACGCAGCGCTCATCACTGTCACTTTTTAGTCAACTAACCAACCACAGTGGAGGAGAGGCGGGACTAATACCAACCAACCGTCATACCCTGCTTGTACTACAACTGAACAATAATGGAGAAGTTAATATTGCTTGTGTCTGAGTATTTATGTCTTTACAAGATGGAACTGCTGGTCTACCATAATACTGTTATGAAAAATAATGCTTAGAGAAACATTTCATTCACAATGCATCTGCCATATTATTTCAGTGGATATTCCATATAGCAACCACAGCGTCTCAACTGAAAAAAAAAAAAAAACCGCTGCACTCTCAAGCACTCACAGCTGGGCATTTTCAGCTGGCTAAAACGCTTTGGTGGACATGTGGCCTTAATCTTAAACAATTTATAAAAACTATATTGACATTAAAAAAAAAAAAAAGACAACAAATTACAAAAACATAAAATTACTAAAACTTTCACTAAAATTAAAATGGAAAATAAAAAAAGAACCATTCAAATACGAATAAAACTATAATAGTAATTCAATGACACTAAAATAACATTGGTTCTTGGCCAGAATAAGCTGCAATCTGAACTAGATTTTAGGCTGTTAGTGATGTTTACCCTGATTGTGACTGTAGGAGTAGGTGGTACTGTAGGTTCAATCCTGACAATTCCAGGAGCTTCATTACTGAGACCGATGTCAAGTGTATTTAATGAGACTGACTGAAAAGGAAAAGAAAAAAGACGACTCGATCACTTGTTAATCATCAAATGTGCGACTTGGAGAAAGAATGCTTATAATTTCAGTTGTGTTTTTAGTATGTCTTGGTTGACTATCATTTTGATGAACCAATATTAATTCTTAAATCCCAATCTATGCTGTTTTCTATTGTTGCATGTACAAAACTTCACTAAACATTATTTGTAGCAAGCTTCACATCCTACAAGCTCAATAAGGTTTGTGCTTTGTTGCTTTTGATATCTCA
Source organism: Tor tambroides (assembly GCA_021397915.2). NCBI lineage: Eukaryota > Metazoa > Chordata > Actinopteri > Cypriniformes > Cyprinidae > Tor > Tor tambroides. Next base: position 10,248 of record JAFVLL020025591.1, on the reverse strand, counting down.
GCTTTTAAGTTATGGTAATTCTATCACAAAATTCAAACAATAAATATGGTTTGGGGGCTTTTTAATGTTGTAATAAGTCGCTTTAGGGCCTCAGTTCAAGCGGCATGTGAACCGATCATCCCTTCCACTTTACTACTAGTTATAGCACAAAATAAATATGAATGATCATCAGAAGACATGTAATCACTCAATCCAGTGTTTCAACTGCAGAAAGGGGTCACATAAAACTACATTAACCTCAGGAAAGCCATTAAATATCCATAGCTCATTACTTAGCTAGAAAAACAACTCAAGAGTGGAGTATTTTGCTAAATTAGGTTTGAATAATTCCACTAGTAAAACAAGTTCAAATTATTTTATTTCAACAAATTTAAGTAAAACTATTTTAATATAATTAAGAAGTTTACATAAAAACTGTCTTATGTGCAACTGAAATTTCTGTATACAATGTTAATTGTATATCTGAAAGTAAATTGCAATAAAAGGTGAGTTTGGACGTTAATTTTAACCTTTAACATTAACGTACCAAATGGCAGGTTCCTTGTATAGTTTAAAGCCTTAGTTAAGCGATTTTTTTTCTTACGAAAAATTAACATGTACTGTATCAGATACACATCCAAACTATTAGATACTTTAAACAAATGGATTTGTAAAATCTGTGTTAATACCCAGCCTTAGTTCTGAAATAAACTAAACTGCATGAAGATGAGTAAACCATGTTGCATGTATATGTTTTAAATGACCTGTTGTGAAGCAGGGAGTGGAAGTGTGTCCTGAGGATCAACATCAAACAAATCATTAGGGCAGATTCCACTTTCACTAAGAGCAGCCAGAAGCAAATCTTGTCCAGGATCCATTGTCTAAAGGACAGAGAAAAGCATAATATTAATGATCATAAAGAGACTCTACTTTGCTAAACATCCATTTTTATTATCTAACGTCAGACGTAATTTAACATCCTCTTAAACTACACACATCTTTAATAAAGACACTGACGTAACCCCCAATTAAAGATCATATCTTTCCCATCACATGTTAGAACTTTGCGCCTGAACACTACATAATAATACAGAACCCCAAACAGTAATTAGTCAAGAAATGTACTCATAAGAGCAACAACGTGCTAAACTAATGCTGCTAACGGCTCACCACAACATCCACCTCCACACGTGTTTGCCAAAACTGATCCAACAAGATACTTCCTGGTCTGAGGTTGCTGCTGGACGTTAATGTCAATCAGCTTACACGTTTAGAAACCAGACTAAAAACAAATGAAAACTCTTAATGATCTCCGAAATGATCAAAACGTTGAGCGGTAATAACCTGTCGTATTATCTGGCGGCTGTGAATACACAATATAAGACAGCCAGTGAACTAAACGTGCTGCTCCTGAGTCCTCAATATTCAGCGGAGATGTTAAATATTTCCCCGAGGAACAGATCCTGGGTTAAGACACATTATAACATTAGTGTATAATATAAATACGCCCTTAACATCAAAATAAAGTCTCACTATTTTAAAAAAAATATGCTGCATGTGATGTAAACAGCTCCTCAGTCTTGGTTACGGTGGCTGCTAGCTAACGTAATTTTCCTCACGATTCGTTTCATCAACTTTAAACATCAAAAGAGGAGTCAAAACGCTCTTTAAATAGGCTATACCCGGGTTTAAATAATCCAAGGACCCTGACAAGCAGAATAAGTGCCGAAAAATGACATATGAGCGAATAATTCCTGTCAGTGACTTTGTCAAAAGTGCGCTAACGGCTCGCCTCAGGTTAGCTGCCTAGCGCGAGACTCCCTCAGCTTTCACGCAAAAAAAAACGCATTAAAACTCAATATACCTTCGCGTAGCGGCCCTAAACCGATCGAAATTGTGAACGTGACAAAAAATAGTGCAAACCCGCTGTCTGACAGCTAATGTCCAGTAAGTCAAACACGTACTCCACACAGTTTCTATTGATCCCAAACGTCGCGGCGGAGTGAAGGATGTCGCCGCTGCTCGCGCTGCTTGTTTTCTAACCGCCGGGCGCCATCTTTACCCGAGGCGCGTGCGGGTCACGTGACGCTGCAGCCCACAAAACAGTCGATTTTGCGTTCGGAAATGTTCCCGACGCGACGCGGATGGCGCGTCGCGGAGCATCGGTCGAGAGCCGACCTACGACCATCTTTCAGAAAGCCCCGGAGCCCGTCCATATGAATCGAGCAGTTTAATTATATTTTAAATTCAAAAGTAGTCGGAGAAGGAGAGCGCCGAAGCCCCATCACGTGACCTATCCTTGACTCACATTCAGGAAGTGACGCGGTAAAAATAGTTACCTCCAATGACACGTCAAAATGACATTGCTGAAGCCATACTGGTAAGGTCAAAGGCTGAGAATTCTGACCTCTGCTTTTTGACAAAGGTTGAAAACATATACAATATATCAGAAGATCAACATGTTTTAAATCTATGAATTATTTAAAAAAAAACACGCACTATGAACAACATTAAAAAAACTTTGTATATTGTATTTTTTAATACTGTCTTCAAAACACTTTGAGAGATGAAGAAAGCACCCTAAATATACATTATATACTAATGTTAGCATGTAAAACAAAATATGTCTATAAACCATTGAAGTTTTTGGGTTTTATATTAGAATTTTCCATTCGGCCTTGTAAGATATTTAAGGGCCTTTAGGATTTTTAAAAAAAACAAGTGATATGTATGTATTATTTTATTATTTATTTTAAGTGGTATATATGATAGTTTCATTGTTTTGCAAGGCTTCTACTTGCTGGTCCTATAGAATCACAAAAAAGTTGTGTTTTGCAAGACTGACCTTAAAACTCTTACAGAAATAAAACACCTTAAATTTGTATTATTAATTTTTTTTTGTAACTTTTCAAATTTATTTTAAGGAAAATAAAACACTCAGTACCCAAGGTCAACTCTTCAAAATGTCTTTGTACACTAAAAACTATTAGTCTTTTGTAAGGTTCTTTAAGATGTTTTTTAGTTATTAAGAAAAATATGATTTACTTTTTTTTTTTTTTTTTTTTTGCAAGGCTTCTACTTACTGACCCTATAGAATGTACAAACTGTTAAAACTAAATAAGCAAATAAAAATAACGCTTAAAATTAAAACATAAAAATGCACTACCAATACTGAATCAGCTTTTCGATAGCTATTTTATTTTTTATTATTATTATTATTTTTGTAACTAATGATAAAACAGGAAGAGCGAGCCGGATAACAGCCCCATCTTCCGGGCAATTTGAACACAACTTCCAAACATTATTGGTTATTTAAATGCTCACATGGTTTCCTCCAGTGAATGAGATAAAAGTGCAAACATGGCGGCGTGAAACTGTAGAAACTAGCTCGGATGGAGGAGCATTAATTAAAACAGCTCTGAAGTTTCTAGTTTTTTTCCGTCGTGAACACGGAGCTGTTGTTTGAATGTCCTCGTTCCACGCCGTTTAGAAGGACAGAAGTGTAGAGGAGAAAACACTGGACTGGACCATCGCCTCAAAACAATAAGGCTCGAAGAGAAAGTGTTACTGAAATGAACGGGGTAGGTTACACGGCGTCTTCCTCGCGGATAATGATTATTTGAGGCGGTCTGATAGCAGACTGTGTTTGGCTGCGTCTAGAAACTGCTCTTATCCTCAACTCTCCATCAGAAACACACGAGCTCCACTGGCTCATTCGGTTGCTGTTTGATAAGTTGTATGAACGGATGTGGCTTTGTGTGTGTAGTCGGTGTGATGTGTGATATGTGTGTGTTAGTACACTTGATTGTGACGTTTAAAGCAGATAAAAGAACAATAGCGCTGCGGTGTACAACATTATAAACCGCGCGAGCGCAGCTGTTTACAGGCCCAGTGTGGGCGTGATCAGCAACTATCAATAACATGTTAAAGTTACATCACTATAATTACATGTTATGTGGTTTACGATCGACTTAGATATTAGTTATTATAAAAAAAAAAAAAAAACTGTTTGGTTGGTCGCCTCCTGTTAAATATTTATTCTATTTTTTATTTTTTTTTACTACTGCTTTTCACAATTATTTATATTCTACATTATGTATAATACAATATTCCACACACAAGGAATTTTCCTTGGTAAATTAATTTTCCAGTGCACACATACAAAAATAATAAGACACATAAGAAATATTCATAATAGAAATAATAAAATTAAAGTATAAAATATAAAAATGTTTAAAGACAGACTGAGACAGAATACACACATTTAGATATGTATTTACATGTTTGGTAAACCATTCACAGTATTTTTTTTTTGTTGGTTTTGTTCGTTACATATTTACACTTTATATTTAATAAAAAATAAATAAATATATATATATATATATATATATATATAATATAGTGTGTGTGTGTGTGTGTATATAGGTTGTAAAATATCTAAAAAGTAAACAAAATATAAGATTACAACTTACTAAAGTTAACTAATATAAATGACGACAAAAACTCTTAAATCAGTTTTTACAAAAAATATAAAACTATAATTGATGATAAAATAACACTATACAATGTTTTATGTGGAAATTAGTTGATTCTAATAATTCAAATGATTTTTTTAAAAAATAAAACATTTACACTAAATGTAGGGTTTTTAAAAATAATGTTCATTCCTTTATCTTTTTAACAGAGTGTGTAAATTTTGACTACAAAATGTGCTTTGTCATGTCTGGTATTTGCATTGGATGCCTAATACGTGACCATGTTTTACTCCACTGTGTATTATTTAATGCCTCATAAACCAAAATTTGATGTAAGCCACTACTTTATGCTTAGACGCACTGAAAACTCAAGCCAGTTGGCGCCTCCTTTCTAAGTCTCACTGTTTTGCAGGACGTCATATGCAACGGACACTCGCCATTTCACCGTCTCTTACAGCACAGCAGCTCCAAAACACAGCATCATGAAGCCATCTCCGTCAAACTCATCCAGGACGGCAAAACTTCACGATTATTCTGCACGCAAAATGAGCCACAGAAGCATGGAGATTGTAAGGATGAAGGAAATAAGTGCATGATCTGTCTCTTGACATTGGTCACGTTCACTGCATTTGTTGCAGGTGATTAATTTGTGTGTGTTGCAGCCAGGAGAAGCAGTACTGTAAATGGTGAGTTCATCCTCCCGAAAATGGCTGTGAATGAAGAGCTGCAGCATTCGGTGCACAGAGCCGAGGAGCAGACGCATCAGCTGCACTGCACTGCGTCCTACATCCACGCCAGCAGTGACATCACTTCCCCCAGTCAGAGGAAACCAGCCTGTCGCAAAGCTAAAGTAAAGAAATCTACAAAGAGAATGTAAGTCAGTGATGTATTTGAATCTCAATCACAGAAAGCTTATTAACATTTTTGCCTAAAAATTGAAGGTTTTAATTTATTTTCAGTTTTGTTCAGCTACTAGATGAGCAACTTTCTTGTCTGGCTTTTTGAATTGATGATTTCCTTTATAGAATTGAAATTATTAAGCTTTATCAATTTTATTTTACAAAACTATATATATATCTGTCATTATCATTAACTAAAACCATAACAACTGAAATAAAATGTAATATTAAAAAACTTTTATTTCAGCTATTTCTCATTTTTGTTTAGTTTAAGTACTAAAAAAAACGAAAAATAAATAAACTAATTATATCCATGTATAAAAAAATGACAAAAACTAATAAAAATGAGAAAAACGCACAACAAAATTCTTTTAAATTTTTCTTAAAGTATAAAATCTGATTCAAAATTATTTTGGTATCATTAATAATGGCATATCAATGATACTAAAATATTATAACGTTTTTTTCACACACAATTGTCTATTTTGTGAATGATTTATCATTGCTTTATTATTATTAATATCTACAGAGTATAAAAGTACTGTATTATGAACATTTCTTTTTGTCTTACAGTGCTGATACCAAGAGCCCTCAAAACCGAAAGGTTACAGATTATTACCCCATCAGAAGAAGCTCCAGAAAAAGCAAAAGTGAACTGAAGGTAGTGCTTGGATTTTGTGTTTTTCATAGGCGTTACATCAGCCAAAGTTATAATATTAATGCATATGCCTGTTTTCTGTCACCAGTGTGAAGAGAAGAGGCACATAGACATGCTGATCACAAACAGGTTTGAGAATGGAATGATGGTAAGTTTGGACACGATGAATTCAGTTTTATGTTAAACTCTGCTGGATGGATGCAAACGTAACTTCATGTTGTTCTTGACAGGTCAGATACATTGAAGGAAAGGGCAGGGGAGTTTTTGCTACGCAGAAGTTCCAGAAAGGCCAGTATGTAGTGGAGTATCATGGAGATCTGCTGCAGATAACGGACGCCAAAAAAAGGGAGGCTTTATACGCACAAGATCCAACCACTGGCTGCTACATGTATTACTTCCAGTATCTCAGCAAAACATATTGGTAGGTACCACACCCACTGTGGGGGAAAAAATTGTGAAGTTTACTGTAAAAAGAAAAAACAGCAGCTGTAACTATCATATGAAATACAGTAGCAACATTTTAACAATTCCTATAGAAGGTGAAGGGTGTCATACAAAACAAAACACCATCATGGTAACACACATGCCACTGAAGAGTTTTTTTTTTTTTCACAAATGTGACCCTGGAGTACAAAAGCAGTCTTAAGTCGCTGGGGTATATTTGTAACAATAGCCAAAAATACATTGTATGGGCCAAAATTATCGATTTTTCTTTTATGCCAAAAATCATTAGGATATTAAGTAAAGATCATGTTCCATGAAGATATTTTGTAAATTTCTTACCGTAAATATCAAAACTTCATTTTTGATTAGTAATATGTATTGCTAAGAACTTCATTTGGACAAATTTAAAGGTGATTTTCTCAATATTTTGTTTTTTTTTTTTGCACCCTCAGATTCCAGATTTTCAAATAGTTGTATCTCAGCCAAATATTGTCTGATCCTAACAAACCATACATCAATGGAAAGCTTATTTATTCATAAATCTCGAAAAATGACACTTAAGACTGGTTTTGTGGTCCAGGGTCACACATTTTATTTTTATATATATATATATATATATATATATATATATATAGACCCTTTTACAGCCCACGTGATCAAATAGTTGCGCGCGCATTTTGGCAACGGAAGTGGTGTTGTTCCCCACTGGCTCTAACGTGTTAGCAACGAAAGTTTATCAAAACAGTTTCCCAGCATCAAAATGTCTGGTTGTTGTGTAAATACGTATATATATCTGGCCACTGTATATATGGCCATCTGCTAACGTCTTCTATCCACTCCACTATAGTACACGGATCTGGTAGCCGGATACCATTTGATAAAGTCAACTTCTTCCAAATAACTTTCTGTCTGTGTTGCTTAATCCGCTCGCGTAGCTTGACACGCTGCTGATTCTCGCCATACTTCCGTTGCCAATATGCGCGCGCATACGTTGCTACGTCATCATTGTGTACAAACAGTAACTGCCTCTATATATATATATATATATATATATATATATATATTAGTAAGGAAAGTTTTTTTTTTTTTTTTTTTTTTTTAAACTGTATCATTTAGCAGTCTGTCATTTTAGCATTTAAGCTGTTCTAAAGTCAAAATTAAAACTGTTTGCAATACCTTTTTACTTCTCACCTTCAGGCCATCCAAGGTGTAGATGAGTTTGTTTCTTCATGAGAACAGATTTGGAGAAATTTAGCATTATATAACTTGAATCACACCTTTGGATCCTCTGCAGTGAATGGGTGCCGTCAGAACGAGAGTCCAAACAGCTGATAAAAACATCACAATAATCCACACCACTCCAGTCCATCAGTTAATGTCTTGTGAAGTAAAAAGCTGTGTGTTTGTAAGAAACAAATCCATCAGTAAGACATTTTAACTTCAAACTGTTGTTTGGACACTCATTCTGACGGCACCCATTCACTGCAGAGGATCCATTGGTGAGCAAGGGATGTAATGCTAAATTTCTCCAAATCTGTTCTGATGGAGAAACAAACTCATCTACATCTAGGATGGTGTGAGGTGAATAAATTGTCAGCAATTTTTCATTTTTGGCTGAACTATTCCTTTAATGAGCAGTGAAACGCTGTCTGAAATCTTGCACGTTTCTTTGCCGACAGTGTGGACGCTACGAAGGAGTCGGATCGACTGGGAAGGCTCATCAACCACAGTAAAAATGGCAATTGTCAAACCAAACTCCACGATATTAATGGAATACCTCACCTTATCCTCGTGGCCTCCAGAGACATCCAGGAAGGAGAAGAACTTCTTTACGACTATGGCGACCGCAGTAAAGCTTCGATAGAAGCTCACCCATGGCTAAAGCATTAATGTATTGAGAGGAGGGAAAAACACCTTGTTTCTTAACTAGACAGTTTTTAATGTAATTATTGCCTTATTAAACAGAATGTTTTGGGATAGTAAGTGTGTGGGTATGTCACAGTGACTTACATGTCAAACACGTTAGATTGCGGTACATATTCGACGTGTCCTACTTTTAAGATATTTATCCTGCTCTATGACATGCTAGTTTCGGCACATTTCTTTTTGTATGTTTTATATATTGGTAGATCAGTGCTTCCAAAGCATGCAGTTATAGTCCAACTTTCTGCATTTTTATAAGAGTTTTCTTAATCTAATGTAAGGTAGTTAGAGGCTTAGCAATAATTATTTATAATGCCCAAACGTTTGTTTGACGCAGAAAGCCAGTGATGCTAAAAGGAGCGGCATTTTAAAAGGTTATGAAAACTGGAATGTGAAACCAAACTTTGATATCATTTGAAATGTTACCGTTGTACAATACTGAGTGTGTCGTGATTAACCTGAACAAAGCTGTACCTGTTACACAAAAACTGAGTGTTGATGACCAAAAGCTCTGATGGAGAGTGTTCCAATCAATCTGTATGAGATGGTAGATGCATTGTTTAAATAAATAATTTTATGCAGTGCTTTGCCTCTGTTTTTGTATATTTTGTCCAGAAGTCTGGACAAAATCCTGTATATTCTTTATATGACAGCAGCACTCAAGCTGACTTCATTTAAACCTGATGATCATGTTCTCAGCATGATTTCAATGTCGCAAATTTGCTTATTTAATTAGTGGCCTACAAATAGAGCACAATGTTTCAGAATAAATCTCCATTTTAGGTCAAGTTCTAAAATTTTATTAATCCCAGATTTTCAATGTGTTCTTAGACATTTAAATAGAAAGATTATTCTTAAATGTATAGTTCCGGTCCTTTATTCTGATTGGTTGAGCCGCATTCGAAGCTGTTGTAAGTTACTCTGCAAACATACACCTTTGTTTACATTCAATTGTTAATTGTTTATACTTGCAATAAAAAAAAAATACACCTTCGTTTACGTCTGTGTTGCTTGGCAACCACTTTGTTGCAACCATATGTATATGTGTGTGTGTATGTATATATATTATACAGAGGTGTAAAGAGTACCTGAAAACCATACTTGAGTAAAAGTACAGATACCTTACAGTGAAAGTTACTCCACTACAAGTTACAAGTCACCAATTCCAAAACAACTTGAGTAAAAGTCTTTGAGTATCTGATTTTAACAGTACTTAAGTATTTTACTTATGCTAAATATAGGCTCAAAGATGCACTAGTCAAAGAGACATTCCAGTCAAGAACTGTAACGTTATGGAGAAGCTGGGGAAAATAGGCAGAGGCAAGGATCTATGTGCAGGGATTTCATGGAAAAACTAGAACAAACAATAAGCCAAAAACCAAAGGGAACAAAGAAAAGAATGACTGGCAAACAGACAACCATTACATTCAAGAACTCACAAAGAACTAAAGAAACACTAGGGCTATATATATATACACAGGAGGCTAACAAACTGGACAAGATAAGATATAAATTGACTACAAACACCATGGGAGACAGGAAGTGACATAAAAGTCCAAGACAAGGCACAGAGAACATGTAACACAAACAAGAGCGAGCTGATTTGTGAGGAGAGCAATCACATTTTCTAAAACCAAAATAAAACTGAACACCTCAAAATTGAAAAAATAAAACAATAATAATGAATAAATAGATAAAATTAAAAAGTCAAAGTCTTCTTGCACTGGATGTGCTGGTTTGGCCTCATTGCCAGTTGCAGTCATGTCCTTATACATGTGCATCTCAATAAATTAGAATGTCATGGAAAAGTTCATTTATTTCAGTAATTCAACTCAAATTGTGAAACTCGTGTATTAAATAAATTCAATGC